>VWPW01002881.1:23375-193272 GCA_013389825.1 Crypturellus undulatus | reverse complement strand
GTAAGACACAAAATTGGGGCGCGCTGCCAAAAGACGTGAGGCGTAAGACAAANAAAATTGGGGCGCGCTGCCAAAAGACGTGAGGCGTAAGACAAAAAAGGCGCGATGTGTAAGACAAAAAGAAGGTGCGCATCGCACAGGTGTGAAGGGTAAAAGCAATAAAAAAGGTGCGATTGGCAGAGACCTGAGGTGTAAGAATAAAAAAGGCGCTCTGCACGATGGTGTGAGGGGTAAACCAAAAAATAGGCGCGCTGCAGAAAAGCGTGATGTGTAAAACAAAAGGTAGGTGCGCATCGCACAGGTGGGAAGGGTAAAAGAAATATAAAAGGCGCGCTTGGCAGAGGCCTGAGGTGTAAGAATAAAAAAGGCGTGCTGCACAATGGCGTGATGCATAAGACAAAAAAAAAGGGCGCGCTGCACAATGGTGTGAGGGGTAATCCAAAAAAAAGACGCGCTTGACAGAGGCCTGAGGTGTAAGAATAAAAAAGGCGCGCTGCACAATGGTGTGAGGGGTAATCCAAAAAAACGGCGCGCTTGGCAGAGGCCTGAGGTGTAAGAATAAAAACGGCGCGCAGCACGATGGTGCGAGGTGTAAGACAAAATAATTAAGGCGCGCTGCATAAAAGTGTGAGGTGTAATTGAAAAAGAGGCGCGCTGCACCAAGGGATGAGGTGTAAGACAAAAATTAGGGCGCGCTGCACAAAGGGGTGATGTGGAAGAGAAAATTAAGGCGCGCTGCACAAAGGCATGACATTTAAGGGAAAAAAAGGTGCGCTTCACAAAGGCATGAGATGTAAGACACAAAAATTAAGGCGCGCTGCACAAAGCCGTGAGGTGTAAGAAAAAGAATTAAGGCGCGCTGCACGAAGGAGTGATGTATAAGGGAAAGAAAAGGCGTGCTGCACAAAGGCGTGAGGTGTAAGGGACAAAATAATTAAGGCGTGCTGCATAAAAGTGTGAGGTCTAAGCAAAAGAAATGGCGCGCTGCACAAAGGCGTCAAGTGTAAGACAAAAAGACGCGCTTCGCATATAGCGTGTGCGCTGCACAAAGCAGTGAGGTGTAAGGAAAAAACAAAGGCGTGCTTTGCAGGGGTGTGAAGGCTAAAAGAAAAAAAGAAAAAGGCGCGCTTGGCAGAGACGTGTGGTGTAAGAGCAAAAAACGCAGGCTTTGCAGATGCCTGCAGTGTAAGGCACGCTGCACATGTAACATAAAAAAGGCCCACTTCGCAGAGGCGTGAGGTGTAAGACAAAAAACAGAAGGCCCGCTTTGTAGAGGCATGAGGTAGAAGATAAAAAAAAATGCGCACTGCACAACCACATGAGGTGTAACACACACAAAAAAGGGCGCGCTTCTCAGAGTCTCCCTAAGAGACTGTTATGGATTGTGTTTGTCTGGGCATTGTTGACACACCATTTACCTGAACAATGCCCTGGTATCTTGCCTCTGACAAGACCAGCTCAAGACCCAAACAAGGACATTCTCACCATTTACACTTCTTAATCCTGGCATCTTGTCCCTGGAAAGACTGTAATATCAGCTCTCTACTTGACATCAGCATGTTGCCCCCGGAAGATCCCCTCAAAACCTGAACAATGACATTCTCAGCAGCGCCCACCACAGCAGCTTGCATTCACGTGCAGGGTGAAGAGGAACATCAAAGCATGCAGCATGTAGGACACGAACAACGCGTGCCAGAAAACTTCAAGAAAGTAGGCGGACTCTTTGAGAAGAGGACATAAAAGCACTACGTATGCTTGAGGAGAAATGTACTCCTGTAAGAGAAACCCTTACTTGGTGAGTAACCCTTTGAGGCCTATCTGCATATTCACACAGTTGCCATAGGAACATGATTTTGGATAGCCAAGTAGAACACGCACTAAGAGAACTCAATTTACAATACTTTTAATGAATAAGATGTCGTCTAATTTTTCCCATCTTATTCCACCTGGACCATGCGTTATCCCATACAGGTTTCTTCTTGAATATTTTTTAAATACCTTTCACCAATAACTAGTGAATAAACTCCTTGAGCACTAAAGAAAGTTGCAGCTTGTGTGACATATAAGAAAATAAGAGCGCGCTTATCAAAACTATGAACTTGATGATAAAAAAGTGAGCTGCAATGCATAAGACAAAAGAAGCATGCTTCCAAAACTAAGAGATTTAAGCTCGCCTAACACAACAAGGAGTGGTAAAACAAAAAAGTGTGCTTCTCAAAAGCATAAAGTTTTTAAAAAATTATCGCGCTTACCAAAGCTGTGAGGTTTAAGACAAAAAAGAGCGCATCTCGAATGCTTGAGGTATAGCACACACAAAAAAGAAATTAGGTTAGGAGGTTTTAGACAAAAAAACAACGATAACCAAAACTGTAGGCTGTAAGAAAAAAAGCGAGCTTCTCAAAGGTGAGACATATAAGATGAAAAAAGTATGCTTACCCAAAGGGTAAGATTTAAGGCAATAAAGCGGGCTTCTCAAAGGTGTGACGGTGACGTATAAAGCAAAATAATGCACTTCTTACCAAAACTATGAGTTTAAGACAGAAAAGCTTCTGAAAGGTGTGACGTATAAGACAAAAAAGCGTGCTTACTAAAACTAGGAGGTTTAGGATAACAAAAAGTGTTTTTACAAGGTGTGACTTCTAAGGGGAAAACAAGCACACAAAACTGTGAGCCTTAAGCTAAAAAACACGCTTAGCAAATGTGTGAGGTATCGGACAATAAAAGTACACTTTCCAAAACTAGGAGGTTTTAGACAAAAAACATGCTTACTAAAATTGTAAGGATTAAGGCAAAAAAAGCACGCTTCACAGAGGGGTGAGATATAAGACAAAATATGCACACTTACATAAAATATGAGGTTTAGAACAGAACTATAAGACAAAAATGTGCTTTGCAAAAGTGTAACATATAAGACAAAAACAGCACGATTTCAAAAACTATCAGGTTTAATACAAAAAAAAAGTTTAGCAAAGTTTTGAGATATAAAACAAAAAAATGCACTTATAAAAGTTGTGATGTATAAGACAAAAAAGTGCACTTACCTAAGCTATGAGGTATAAGACAGAAAAAAGCGCAATTCTCAAAGGTATGATGTACAAGTTAAAAAAAGCCAGCATACCAGAACTGTGATACTGAAGACAAAAAAAAGTGCTTCTAAAATGGTGAGATTTAAGACATAAAGGCCTGCTTTACAAAGGTGTGACATATAAGACAAAAAAAAATGCTTACTAGAACTAGGAGTCTTAAGAGCGTATGACGTATAAGAAAAAATATGCGCTAACCAAAACTTTGAAGTTTAAGACAAAAAAATGCAAGTCTCAAAATTGTGACCTATAAGAAAAAAAAAGCCCACTTTCCAAAACTAGGAAGTTTAAGACAGGGAAAAATGCTTAGCAAGGTTTCAGATATAAGACAAAAAATGTGCACTTGTCAAAGGTGTGATGTGTAAGACAGAATACGGTGTTTTATGAAAGTATGGGGTTTAAGACAAAAAGAGCATGCTTTTCAAAGATGTGACGCCACAAGACAAAAAAAGCACGCATAGCAAAACTGTGAGGTTGAAGGCAAAAAAAAGTGCACTTTAAGACAAAAAAAATGCTTAGCAAAAATGTGAGGCATAGTTTCCGCATTTACGAAAACTAGGAGGTATAAAACAAAAAAGCACACTTACTGAAAATGAAGTTTAAGGTTAAAAAAATGCATTTGTCAAAGGTGTGACGTATAAGATAAAAGAAGTGCACTTAGCTAAGGTCTGGTGTTTAAGACCAAAAAAACGCTTACCAAAGATATGATGTTTCAGAAATAAAAGAGTGTACTTCCCGAACGTATGAGGTGTATAAACAAAAAGCGTGATAAATATAGCTATGATGTTCAAGAAAAAAAAAAGTGCTCAAGCTATGAGGGAAGAGTTTTGGGAAAAAACATAACATGCTTACCGAAGTAAGAGGTTGGGAAAAAACAGTGTGTCTGCCAATGCAAGAGGTTTGCAAAAACAAATTAGCATAAATAATACTTTATAAAGCCATATTTTATCTGTATTTATTACTATATCATCTCTCTAGGTCAGATTTTTTCAGATGGAAGTCGTTGTTATAATGCTAGTGGATGAAGTAGATGAAGTAGATTCATTTACCTTCTGCCCTGTGTCTCAATTTAACCTGGAACATCAGAATTTGTTTTCAGTCCTAGATTTGTTTACTGTTTCTTTTTTTGTTTGACCTATAACATTACAGAAATCAAAGAAGCATTTTTTGGGGAGACTGAAAAAATCTGAGAAAATTTGTCATATTTGCTGAAGAGGAGTGTTCAACACATTAGAATTCTTGTTGGATAACTGTTGTGGTTTATAAAAATGTTGATGTCAATACCTAATGGTAGAAATTTTGGTCAAAATGCATATATTTTGCAAACTTGGCTTTCGACATGTATTACAGTAATGTTGGTGATAAAAGGGTGAAAAATATTGAGATACATGAATATCAGTATATTTGTTGTAATGTCACTAAAGGCTTGTGTTCTTTATGGCATGAATTCATGTTGTAACTATTTTTTTCTCCTTAGTTCAGATGTGGACATCTCCACCACTTGTGATTGTGCTTCTAATTCTATTGTTTTTTTATGTAGTAAATGTTGTAACTTGTTACCAGAAATTGTTAAACATTAATGCGAATATTTGCTCACACTGCCTGGGTGTCACTGTCTCTCATATCTATTCAGAAAACCTATGATTCCTTACAATTTTGCTCTTGTAAGTCTATCTAGTTCCTAAAACATAAATCTTGGGTGTAATAACTGCAATTAACATGACAATAGACCTTTAAGTCCAGCCCATTTACTTCATGCTTAGAGAAGGTGTGGAAGATTTGAACAAGCTTATGTGATTAATCACAGTGATTTACCTTGAAAACATAAATGCAGATAGTTTATAGTACCAAAAATGACTGGGCTTTTGTGTTGAACTGATTTTTGTATTATAAAGCCAACTTGATCTGAAGTGCTGACAACTGGTTAAACGTCACATTAAGACAATGAATTTCAAACATACCCTCTTGATCCACAGGTCATTTTTTTCTAACCTTTCTCCTTTTCTTACTTCACCTTACTTTAGGCCTTTTAGGAATATTCAGGGAGTGTGTAAATGGCTTGCCCTTTGCTTTCTTTTGCAATAGAACTTGCTGGGGCATGGCTTGTGTCTGATGCTCTATTTCCAGTGAAGCACTGGGATTTTGATGCTTCATTGAACTTTTAGGCAGTACCACAGTATTACTGGAAGAATATAGAGCTTCCTTTCTATTTTACATATTTGATTTAATTTAATTCCTTTTTATGTACAAACTGCCTGTATTAACTCCTTTATTTTTTGTATCTTCTAAAATATTGACCTAATTAAGAGCTCAGTTAGAACACTGCATGTTAATCATATGGCCTCTTTTTATAGCATGCTGATTTCATTAGGATAAAATAACACCACAGCACTTCAAGAATGGAACTTCCGTAGTGTTTCTATCCATAATATCTAAATTTTCACAGTTACTATCAGATATTGTATTCTGGCATTCTTACTAAGTTAAATATATGGTATCAGTGTTCAATGACTCTGAAATTTAATTATCTATTGTTATTTTCCATCTCTTTTCCATGAGGGCAGTGTCAACAGCATAATATTGAGTCAGGAACTTTCTCAAAAGGGAGGCTTTCTATTAATTTGTAGTTTAGTGTGTTATTTTGCTTGTGGAAATGTGAGGAAATAATTTTTGAAAAATAATTCGCAACTCCCCAAACCTCTCAGGTTTATAAAAGCAATCATCTTGAAAATTAATATATTTCCGTCTGTATTGTTTATTTAGAATTTATTACAGCATATGCTAAAAGTTTTTTTTTTGAGTCCAAAAAAATTATCTGGAATTGCATTTACTTTACTATTGAGAATGCTCACAAAAAAAGCTGTTTTTCTTATTGCTTGTGGCTCTAGCTCAGACAAAGCAGTTGTGTGAATGTCTGCATCAAATCTAATTGATTATATCATACATTTAAAATGCACAAGTGCTTTAAAACTTTTGCATTTCGGAACACATTTGTCCATACTGAGCTTACATGGTCAGGAAAAATGAATATTTACACTGAGTCCACTGATCATGGAGTAAAAGGCAGAGGTACTCACTCCTTTGTCTTTTCTCCTATCCCAGAGAAATAAGAACATTATAAAATAGCCCTTTTTTGTCTTAAAAACTAATTTTGTATTTTTTTTCTAAAAACTTGTGAAACAAAAGTATTAGCTCCTGAAAACTGGCATAAAAGTAAAGCTATTACAGTAGTGGAAAAGGATGTGATGAAAGATAGAAGTATTCTCTTTTCCGTATGCTGCTCATCCTAGGCAAAAGATGAAATGGTTCTTTTCAGACTTGGCTAATTAGAAACTGAAGGATATAATACAATTAACGTAGTCATTGGGGTTAATGGAAAGTAGATCTTACTTGACAGAAGTAATGGTGTAACAATGTTTTTTAAAGCAGACTGGGAACACTGGAAATCAAAGTAGATTTTTTAGTACTTGACATTTTCATTAAAAATAGATGTTATAGAAATGTAAAATGCTACTTTTAAAGCTGGCATGCTTTAAATAGAATGAAAACTGGCAGATGGCTCTCAAGTCTATTTTAAAAGGAGAATAGGTACAAATGTGCTGTTTTAAGTGGGAACTGAGGAAGTTGCTTGTGTATTGTATAATTATTGCCAGTGCTCTGGAGGAAAACATAAAGTCAATAGTTACAGTTAAGCACTCCAAGACTGCAATGCACCATCTAGCTAGAAAGATGTTCTGAGATGATCTTAGGTCAGTTCTTAAGTATGATATGATAAACAACAAATTGATAGTAGGAAGCTATTCAATCTGTTCATAAAAACATAGTAAGACTGAAAGTTCAAAATATTTCTTACACTCTTTTTCACTTTGCAGGACTTTAACAGGGAAAGATAGTTAGCCATTGGAACACTTTCCTCATGGTTTCCATGCTGTGTGCAAAGTGGTTCTTTGATTTTGCAGTGATACAACTTCCCTGGTTGGGTTTGCATTAATGAAAATACATAAAGGAAGATCTAATGCTTTTTAAAACTTAACAGTTGAGCTGTCAACATTTTATTAGTTTGTCATATATATTCTAGTAATATATGCTATAGGAAAGTGAGTTGCAAATCTATTTAATTTAACTAGCATATTGGAATTCTAACATTCTGAATTTTGTCAGAGCTTTGACTTGATTGTTTGCTACCATTTGTACTCTGTCATAAAATACTTGCAAATAAAAGAATTAATTATCTGGCATTTCCCCTCCAGCTGGTTAGTTTATTTTTTTACTATTGCATTGAGAAGGGATTTCAGACGTTTTTCTAACTGCCAAAGGTAAAACACATGTGCCTTCAAAAGTACATTTATGACTCTTTTTTTGTGTTTGTTTATTAGACATTGGGTTAATTGAAAGCATTCTTTTTAGAGAAAGAAATGAATGTTTACCATAATAAGAAATTGAATTTTTGGACCGCATGACAAACTTTAATTTTGTTTTCCTCATTTCTCATTCAACATAATCTTGATACATCAGAGCTAAGAACTGTCAAATGCACACTTGATATTATTGACATAAGGTCCTCTACTGCTTGTGCAGAAAAGAGTAATGAGAAAATTCATTGTTATTCTACAGTACACATCCTTTATAGGTTCATTTATACAATACAAATGACATAAACATTTCATTGCAAGAAATGAAAGACTTTAAGATAAACCTTTAGGATAAACAGATGGACAGATGGAGTTAGGAGTGAGATGAATAGTGTCTGAGACTCAGGTTAGAATGTGCAAATTGATTCTGATTTGAAACACCAGTGCTGCTAGATAAAACTCTATCTTCACCTAATACTAACCTGCCTCAGTGCTTTGCATATTTTATCCCCTATTTTTCTCTTACCAATTTGCTCAGTTAAATCAAAAATAACTCAGATTTTATGAATTTAACTGTGGAAGAGGGAGACTGAACTCATTGCTTCTATAAGCACACTACCAATAGGTGCAAAAAAGCACTTACCAATATAGCACATTTTCAGTTTTGAACACCACAAAATGAAAAAAGATACATATTATGTAAAAGACTGTCAAATAAATTCTAGCTTTAAATTATGTATCTAGTCATATCGTTCAGGCTTGATGGAACTCCATTTTAGGAAAATCCATCAAGACAGAGGGTCTGTCATTATTGTTGTACTAATGTAAAATCAACCATCAACATTTAGCTGGTGACAGTAATGGTATTAGGAGTCCCAAAGCCTATGAAAGTGATCTGTATTTTTCCAGGTCTTTGGATAAGTACAATCCATTCTCTATGCTTGCTTTAAAGCATATTAGGTTTCTACTATGGAAAGTGGAAATTACTGGAGGAAAAAAGTTATGGGAATGGTATGTCACAGATGCATCTGAAGCTGGGGCAACTGTGTAGCACTAAAAGTGCAGAAAAAAATGGGATGGCATTTTCTTCAGTACAAACTATGTAAGGTTGTTGTTCATTGCTGGGTTTTCATTACACAATTTGCCTGATATCAGTTACCTGGAAAGCAAACACTGAATGAGGTGTAGCTAATGAGGTGTTCTGTCCTGGGCGTTAAGAAACTTAACCTGAAGAAATCTAAATTGCCCTGAGATCTGCTTTGCACTCAAGAGTTTTGGGGATGTTCCCCTGGTGGACAGGATATCTAGACTAAGGGTCCAAACTGCAAGTTAAGAAGATAAGTTGCATAAGATGGAGAGTTCTTTGCATATAGCTGAAGATCTGAACACTCGAAGTAAAGCCTATGGAGCTTTAGGGCGTAAGCTGCTCTGTGTGTAAGCCTCTGCAGCTCCTGGTATCTCTAAGGAAGTCTGTGCTTTGCCTGTAATAGCTTTGTTGGTACTAACAGTACATTGCTATCAAAGACCATATTGATTTTGGATACTTTGATTTGTATAGGTTCAATAGCAATTGGAAAGAGAGTCCATAGGAATTCAAAATATTTCAAAAATGTTCCTCAAAGGTGAATCACTCCTAGTGTCTTGTGCTACTGTTATCTCTTCCCATTTCCTGAGAATTATACGAGCGCGGAATACAGTCAAAAGAAGGTTTGGAGCTCCCTAGAAATGGAAAATTTGAAATGAGAGCTTTGATACTCCTCTGTAGAGACCATTTACATCACTGTCTCCCTTGTATATGGAAAGGTAAGATCTTGAGACCTGTTTTAAGACCTAGAAGAGCACAAGGTTTTCTTGTCCATCAAAAGAGCTGTGCAGTGCAGAGAGCTTCTGAGATAACATTCTAGAAAGCTTAACTCTTGTTTTCTCAATTGGCAGTCATTCTTTTCAAGACCTAATATGCAAAACTTGCACCTGACCAAAATGGGATGTGTTTTCATTGGAAAACTTAGCCTAGAAATCTGACACAGTGTGCAAGTAAATTAATGATTGTATCAAGTACAGTTAAATCATATATCCAAACCAATGTACAATCTGTAGCAAGTTAAGCAAGGAATTTTCCACTAAACAAGAGTCTGAAAGGGGTTAACCTATCCTTTTCCTCTTAATTCAGATGTAACTACATCTCAACACCTTGACTTTAATCTTTAGAGATAATGTAGTGTGATCCATAACTTTCTTAAGGTTTTACAGATAATAACCATTATTTTTGCAATTCTAGGAGAATCAGCAATGTGCACTGTTTGGTTTTGTTTGCTATTTTTTCCCAGGTGCCCAAGTAAATAGTTGATTCATTTGTACTTTGGCTCATAAGACTGGAACGAGGTCCCATAACTCTGGCTTTAATGAAGGAATTATACAATCTGGCTTCAAACCAGGAGTTGTGTGTCCATTATACATAACACTGTGGTGAGGAATAGGATCACTGTCAGTTTGGATCAGAATCTAGAGACATTAGTGCAGATCCCTTTACATTAGTATGTGACCTCTGTCGACTTCTTTTTCTCATTTCTGTTTGATGTCAGGAAAGGAGTGAAAGGATGTTTATTCCTCCCAGCAGTGTTCCCAAACACAGTTCTTCAGGACATCATTTCTTTTTAAAGTAACAACCAAACTTCAGGGATTGTGTTTGATTGTACTTTCAAGTTTTTATGCTGTATATAGTGACATCTTCCTTTCCTGGTGGAACTATAAAAAGAGGTGACGAGCATAATAGAAAATGTTAGTAATAGGAAATGGTTATCAGCTGTTATGAAGACCATTCTAGGACCGTGTGAGATGAACATCCATCCTGATGGTTCTCTCAGGGAGATAGTTAAATAGAAATAAATGTATTGATGGAGGCAGAAACTTCATTTGCAATATTTTTTTCACAGAAAGTTATCATGTGGGTTTTCATGTGACCTGCTATTCCTTTTAACATCTCATTTAAGAAAAAAAAATTGTGGGATGACACCAAACTTAGATTCTTTCCTAGGTAGCTGTATCTCTTGTTGGCCAATGGTAATTCATAGAGCTGTTCAATTTACTGTTTCTGTAGTAGCTGCAAAAAATACTAAATAATGAATTAGTAACATTACTGAGAAAATGGTATATCATTTTAATTTAAGAAATATAAATTCTTCTTCTTATTGACATAAAGTCCTCTACTGTTTGTGCAGAAAAGAGCAATGAGAAAATTCATTGTTATTCTACAGTACACGTCTTTTATGGGTTCATTTATACAATACGAATGACATAAACATCTCATGGGTCTGTAATTTCCCTCCTCCCTCCAGTTCCCTGGTTCCCTGCCTTTCTGCAGTTTGGCCCAGTATAGAAAATGTAGACATACAGGAAATGATGAGGGAAATATGTAGAGGAATAATGATCAGAATGGTTTCTGTCTCTGATTCTCCAAAGCCTATAGGGTACTGTAAATGGAGGGAGGAAAAGATCACACGTTGGTTGTAATGAAGGAAGGAGGCTTTACTTAAAAGATGGGAAAGTACCAAGGCCAGTCATTGTGACCTTTATGTAAGTAATTTTTAAGCATAGTTTCCTTATATAGTAGAAAAAAATCAATTTGATGGTTACCGTGGCATCACTTAGTCTACTCCTTTTCTATAAAGCAGATTTAATTTAGCTCATGTTAAACACACAGGTAGTTTCAATCTGTTCTTAGAGATATCCAGTAGATGAAAACTCCACGACTGACATGGGGTATCATGTTGTAACTTCACTGTTTTTACCAATGCAAAGATTTCTAAGGCATCTCATTTTTAAAAATTAACCAGTATTTTTGTATGACTCACATCAGACAAGGAAATTAAAATTATTTTTTCCCGATACTGCTTTTCAGTTGGGAGAAAAATGCAACATTTTCTCTCAGACTTAAAAAAAAAAGATCACTCCAGTTTGTACATTCTGTGAAGCTCAGTGCTCAGGATTGGAAGTGGAATTCCAGTTGTAGCCTTAGGAATGCTGAAAAGAGGAGAAAAAGTTTCACGTATCTTGCATGCTATAATCTTGTTTATATCTTCCAGTATGATGGCTGTCTTCTCAATATCTTATTGACTAGTGGTTCATTTTGTGATTCACTGCAATCTTCTGAAACTTTTCCATGAAACTGTGGTCTGTGCTTTTGCAACCTATTGCCTGCCTTACTATGGTATCTTATGTTTGTCCTTACTATCATTCCTATTTTTTTTTCAGAGAATTTCTACTATTGCTTTGAATCTTATTTCTATCCTTTACGATATCTGTAGTTCTTTAAAGTCACATGTTAGTTGCAAATGTGGTGAGTTTGATTTCTATTTTATCATACAGTTTGCTGATGAAAACACTAAAGAAAATGGCTCCTGGGAATCTGTGAAAAGGGGTTATTTTTAGGAGGCTGCACTATTTGGGGTCAAGATTCTCAGTCATTTGTCCCTCTCATGATGGGGATATGCGCGAACCTCTGCATTTTTGTCCTATTTGGGTGTGAAAGATCCTTCGATTACTAGCTTCAGATTTAGTTTGACAGGACCCTGCTTGTTAGAGCCTCACTTCCTTAAAGTGTGTTCACCAAACAGTGGTGTAAGATGAAAGGTATCCTTTACTTGTGCAGGCACTAAAACATGGTAACTTTTGAAACAGAAATTCAGGTCTGTTGGGTATTATAGGCTAAGGTAAAAATGCCCTTGGATGGTAGATTTCTTTTCCTCCCCCTTTCTGTGGCTTTCTTGATTGAAACAAACAATGCAGTCCTTGCTGGGTTCCCTCAAAAAAGGTTTTTCTCAGGCACTTCTGAGGTTTGTCTACGAGTGTGCTCCTTTCTGCTTTTCAGGAGTCTCTTGTTTTGCCCTCCTACAGGTTCTCTGCTTGTTTCTGCTTGGCTGTCCCAGCCTGCCCTGTTGTGCTTTGTGAAATGTTGTACTCTGCCAAATGAAAATGCACCACTGCTTTTGGAAGCAATCTTCCTGCCCTCTGGGAAGCTCCATTTGTGCCACTTAGCAGTAGCAAACACAAGGTAAATAGACAGCCCTCTTCTCTGCAGCTCAGCTGTATTCACAAAATACAACCTACAGAGAGTAAGTGGAAAACAAACAAATGAAATAGGCACTGTCCATCAGAGTTGATAATGATGCCTTAAATAGAACAGAAGCCTCAGGAACAATATGTTGTTTGATAAAGCAGAAGAATATTGGAAATGAGCAGGTTCTCAGAATCATCATAACTTTGGATGTTCAATACACTGCTAGAAGACTTGCTTTGCTGAATACCAATGCTCCAGCACCAAGGCAAGCTGGACAGCCAGCCAAGAAGTTTGCCATGAAAATTATCCTGCTATGAATGTTTCATAAAATACTGTTTCAGAAATAGGCTTTTCAGAGCCACCAGATTCTAGCTTGTTTTGACAATTGTTCAGGGAAGATAGCTGCAGGCATGGTGCCAGTCAGTCAAGGAAATTGGGACTGTGCTTTGAAAAAAGGAATGCAGATATGGAACTTGAGCTCTTCTCAGAAATGTGAAATGAAAAAAGTGCCCTGAAGATACATCTACATTAAACATAAATGCTTTAAATAAGAGAGAATAAAGAAGATTTGTAGGTTTTTTTAGGCTTGGCTTGCAACTTGTGTGGTTGTATATGTATTAAAAAAAAGAATGTCGTAAAAATAGTATTAGTTAAATAGACAATTTAAAAAATCTAAATAGAAATATGAAACATATATAGAAACAGCTAACTAAAATGAAAGCCATGTATGTATCTGCCTGTTGGATTAATTTCAGAAGTATTTTTCATACTCCTAGCCGCTGTGCTGTTAGATATTCAGTTTCTGGCTGCAGATCCATTTTCTCAGCAACACTTCAATTTCAGGTTCTGTTTATGGAGCAGAATGCAGATTTGGACATGCCATCTTTTTATTAAGTCCCCAAACCATCTTTCCTTGACACTTTTTGTTTTTCTTCCTCCTCTCTTCAGCTGTCTCTCTCTGAAGCTATTGAATTATAATTTAGTTAAGAAATAATTTCATTGGGAGGATGAGGTGTTTTATTTGTTTGTTTGTTTTTGTTTGGTCTTAACATTAACGTTTTAATGAATTAGATGCTTAATCCCTAAGCAAAGCATTGGCCCTAGCTGTTGTTTAGCACCCTCACCCCAACATTTCATTCTAAGAATGGTATCTTTTTTTTGCACTATGTATCTTATTGTTCATGCAGTATTCTATCTTGTTAATGATACTTCATACAATATCCAAATTTAACAACCTACAGTGGGTTAGCTCATTATGACTTTTGAAAAATTTGCTATCTTTTTGCTTCTTAGTTGTCTATGTATAAAAATAATCTTGTAAGATGCATAGAGATAAGAATCAAATTCTTTGACTATAAAAGTAGTAGATATATTAAAGCAGAAATGGAATAGTGGTAGGGTGCCAATACTTTACCTGTCAAAGATTTCTTTATAATTTTTTTCCCAAATATTCTTTTAAGCCTTTTTGTGCAAGACTACTCTCTTGTGACTTCAGTCTCTAAGATGATTTTGCATATATCTTTGCATTTATTGGGGTAAAGTCAGATGTCAGAATTACAGGTCACTCAAGGCATGTTTTGTATTTTAGAACTTTTTATCTCTTTTTACTGATATATATTCATGCTATTGAGTAGGCTTTCCAACACTATAAGAAAAGAGAAGTTTATATTTACAGTGTTACATTTTTCACACATTCAAATGATTTTTAACATAATTCAAGCTATATATACAAGGAGTTTCATGGGAACATAACATGTCCCAGTTCCTTTCCTGTAGTTGTTATCCATACGATTATCCATTATTGCTGTGGTTATTTCTATCTATTAGAAAGAAATTTCAATTTATTGTTCAGGTGCCACCATTTATTTTTTTTAAAAAAGATACATTCTTATCAGTAATTATTGTATAAATAACAAAGTGAAGCTGAAGTGAGAGAAGCTCAGAAGATAAAACATTCCCCTTCTATAGGGTTTAATAAAATGAATGCATTCCTTTTGTGTGCATGACTAGTAGGGAAACAAAGATTAGGTTTCCTCTATTGCACTGTAGATTGCTGTCATTACTGCTCCTGTTTAGTGCTTTGATCTCCTCTTAACCTGTAGATAATCTAATTCTTCCTCCGTGATGTATATATTTTTGTCCTATGAGGTGACAGCGAGGAGGACCTTGGATTTTGGTTCCTTTTGCTGAGTGCTTCACTTGCATGTTCTCATTGTCATCTCTGAAGTACAGATTGTTCTTCATATTATAGGGCTACAAAGTGAACACGAGTAAAATGAGTTTCAATACCATTTTTAGCACTAAGATAGCAGATTGGTGGCTTACTCAAAGCTAGCTTTCACAGAATTATTTTGTTAAATGCATTCAATCTCAAATATTGATAGCAAAGTGTTCCCTTTGCTTATTTAATAACAGGTATCTCATTCTAATCAAGGGTTTAACATTTCATGAAGACTGGAAAGGAGTTCTGAAGGAAATCCATTATCTGGCACTACTTAGATAAACTGGAATGACTAATTTGCTATTAAATACTTCTAATGCTACCGTATTTTTAAAAATTCTTTTTATCCCTCTCTCTGTGGATATATATGTGTGTGTATACACACACACATCCTTATAAACAGGTGAAATTTTCGGAAACAGATGTATTCCATGCCCTTCCTGTACTCCATTATTCCCCATCATAATGTTTAGCAAAATCAATGAAATGTGTTACACCATCAATAACACAGGGATTCCATACAAGATTTGGAATTGTGTTTGATAGTGGATAGTTTTTTTAAAGTTACATGTATATACATTGGTTGTTTTCTTCACTTGTTTAATCACTGACACTTCCTATTGCACTGAACATAGCAGAGGCATTATTCCCACTCCACAAAGCTGGTAATGTGAGCAGTGACAAATAGTTTTAGGCAGTTTTGACAAATAGCCTGTTTTAGGCACAGATATCATAGACTGCAGCATTTTTAATATAATAAAATACAATTATAAAGATGTAACAATATGATTATTTGGTTCTAAAAATCATCAGATATCATGCTTTCCTTGATTATCTGTCCAACCATAGCACAGTATCACAATTTCCTTCTAGTAAAACGACATGGCAAACTTGGGTTTTAAATGAACTTTAGGATACCACTTTGGGTGCATGTGAGAGTTTTTCTGGGTCAGTATAGTTTTATAACATACCTGTGGACAAATTGCTAAGAGATAACTATGCTTAGCAGTGCTCACAATAATTGTATTTCTTCCCTTCAACTACTTGCTGTGAGGTTTTCTTGCTTTATATTTTAAAAATTAACCATTTGTCTTGTGTTGACTTGTATGTTTTTTTATTGGGATGTTCAAGAGGAGGAACTTTTTGCTGTGAAAACACTGGCAGTTAGTGTGTTCTACTATAAACAATAAATTCTTCCAGGGTATACTGGCCCCTACTGATGTGTTTCTGTTGTCATGGAAATGGAGATTTTTTCAAGTAGGTTTATTTGCTATGCTTTTCTTTTTATAGCCTTCCCTTCATCATAGATTTGGTTTTGTGCTGTCAGTCTTGTACTTCATGGAGGAACAAACACCCTTATCATCCTTTTGTTCCTCTTTTATGTCCTTTAGGTTTTGATGCTTAAAAGGCTGAGGATGAAATAAATATTGGTAGATATGAAGATAACAGGAGTACACTTTATCACATAGAAACAGTTAAATGACAGGAAAATGCAAGCAGAATTGTAAAGACAGATAGAGAGGAGAAAGAAAAAAAATACACTGCACAATAAGATAGGCATTGTTAAGATCTGTCTTTTCATACTTGTCAAGTACATAGCAAAGTTTCTGATGAAGATTATAAAAACAGAGCAATTTTTATTCTTTATCATTTATTGATATTCCTTAAAAAGACAAGCTATCAAATTCTTATTTTTTTTCTTTGAATATACACTGAAAAAAAACATTCTAAATATGTGATATCTGTAAAAATAAACAAATATTTTTGTGCTGATTCAGGGAGAGAGGAAGCTTTTATGATTCAGATGATAGTATCTAATTTGAGCCTGTACTCTGAAGGAGTTCTTGTTTCTGAGGAAAGGAGAAAACATCTTCAAAGAGTTCATACTTCAGAAATAAATTAGACCACGTCTCCTCTTGTGTTGCAGGTTCTTCCTGTTGCATCTATCATTGTTTCTGTTCTCATACGTTGTTTCAGGTTGCCTCTTCAGTTCCATCTTATAATGGACAGCTGCAGATGAGTTCCTGAACTTGAAATTTTAAGTGAATATCGTGAAAATGTTTGGAGGAAGAGAGAAGTGAAAAAAAAATCTACCACTTAATGATTACAAATTTTCAAAAACTGAAGTTGTCCTTCACCAATACCCTAGTGTCTTTTTAACAAGTTTATTTTTACACAGTTTTTCTTCTAAAGGAACTGAAGTAAAACCTTGGTGGATATTTGTTGTCCTTTTAAGCACTTGTATTTTTATTTTTTCATTTTTTCTTTTGCTGTATATTTTCCAATCCTAGCAATGTAGTGTCACACTGATTGCCTTCCTTCTATCAACTGCCTGATAGACTTGATTTGTTACTGTCTTCATGCAGGCTGTAACTTGTATATGTGCAAATTTCTCTTTTTGTTTCACTTCTCTCCCTTTAAAAAAAAGTATTGTATTTTGATCCCTCTTACTATTGCAACTATCATAAAAATTGTCTAAAAAGATAATTAAAAAATATTTGCTAGTGCAGCAAGGTAACTCAGAAATATACACAAGTTCAGTATCTCTTTTTAAATTTGGCCTTTATAAAAGGACTTAATTTACGTATTTATTTCACACTTAACATCTCACCTTTTCTTTTAGATAGTGCTTAGTAAGCATAAATATACAAGATATCTTGAAAATAGAAATAGTGTTTGAAACAGGTTTGCAGTTTTATGATCTATGATGCCAGCATATACTTTAAGAAGGCCTACAGATTACTGCCATGATTATGATGAAAAGCACAATTTAGGAAATGATGAGCAAATTTCAGACCCATGTCTGAAAACTCTATGAAAAAATAATGTATTCTGTACTAGTAATATAGATATTGCTACTATAATGATATATTCTGCTTATGTCCACACAGTATTTTGCATTAGAAAAACACTTTGGACCACAGACAGGCCAAAAAAACATGGTAAAAGTAAACCACAAGAAATTTTGTCTTTTTATGTTTTTTATATTTGGGTTTTTTCCCTCTAGAATTACAGGAAGCAAACTATCTTTGTAATATTTATCTAAATTTCTACAATGTAGATTGTAATTCCTTCTGCGTTAAAACTAGGATTTTAGATGCAAAGATGCCATAGTGATGTCTACTGTCTAAAATACTGGTGTAGTTTTTAATCCTTTTAAAATAAAGATGTTAGTTCAGGAAATGTAGTTTGGTTTGTTGTGTTATTTTAACCAACTGCTTGTATGCTGTGGAGTACTTTTTCATAATCAGAAAACTGATCAGCAATCCATTTATGTGATTTAGTTTTCCAGATTAGGAAGATCCTCTAATCACATTGTATTAAGAGATTCTAATTAGAGTTTGCAAAGGAATCTTATCTTGAGTATCACTCCAAATGTACAGCTTCAAATAATAATTTTCTTAATCTTTCCTTTATTTCCCCCAACCTGCCCAGTTGGGGGATATTGTATGCTACTTTGATTCTTTCAAAGGCACTGAGTAAATAACAAAGATTAAAAAAAAGGATTACAGGATCCAGAGAGTTTGATGAACCAGCATTGTTAAATCAGTGCTCATGGAAGATATTTATAAACTGTTCTTTTATAGCCTGTGATTGCACAGTCAATTTCAGTTACGGTTTTTAAATCTTCCTTTGCATGCCTTTTCTTTGCTGCAGGGCATCTATATTGCAGAGAGATTTCATTTTTTATACTTTGCACTTCAATAGAACTATATAAGAGTATATCTATATATTTGTGTGTGTGTGTGTATATTATAAACACACATACATACAATTACATCTTTAGTAATTTCTTTTTCTCTCCCAACAGAATTAGGAAAAAATAGATTTTATACTTTTAAATATTGTATATCTACCACTTACTTAGCAAAGTTAAATTTTGGATTTGTTTTGTTTAGTCATGAAAATGACTTTAAGAGAATTCTTACAGTCATAATGGGGAGGCTATTTCAAAGCCTGTGATGTTTTGCTTGGGGTACACTAAGGAGGAAAAATACTGTTTAATGGAGTTTAATTATGGAGTTTAACTTACATTAGTACAAATCGAAGATTTGCAGTTTCTCTGATCTATGAAGTAACATAAGAAACTAAACTTGACCTTGCATGATTTTGTCAGCTTTGCAATTTTTTTAAGCCTTGCGCTTCATGTGCCCGTGGAAGGACCAGCCTGGCGGGGTTTTGTTTGCTTCTCTTTTTTCACTTTACTGCTAATCCTCTTTCTTTTTTTTTCTTGTTTTTCTTCTCTTCCTTATTCCCTTCAGAACTTGGAAGAAGTGGCTGCAGTTGGAGGAAAGACCAGTGGTAGCTGGCATCAACACAGTGAATCTACTGTAGTTGATTCTTAGGCATACCTTGAAGAATAGAATCCTCAGGGGGCATCTGAATTCATCCACAACCAAATATTTACTGCCACTGAAAGGATTTTTGGTGTGTTTATTATTATTATTATTATTATTATTATTATTATTATTATTATTATTTTTATTTTTCAACATAATTTCAATCTATAAATTCCATCAGGAATGGAATATTCTTTAATATTCCATTCTAGCTGACATGGAAAATCTCTGAAATCAAATTACGTTCTCCCCCTCCTGCCTGTGCCTCCCACCCTTCTAAATAAGATAATAGAGCAATAATAGAAACAGCTTTAAATTAACTGGCTTGGATACTGGAGGGTAGTCTGTTTGGTACCTTATTGTGCAGTGTGTGGTTCCTTTTAAATATCTAGTTATTTCTTCTTTGTTGTCATTGATGTGCAGCATATCCTGGGAGAAGTCACCTTTTCACAAAAGGAAAGGTCAGACCTTCTTTCTGATAAGTAGAAGCAAGATATGACTGATATCTAGGGGCCATTCTGAAAAGACACACATTTTTGTCCATGACTGTTGTTTCTTGTTTCACCTCTTTCCGCCTATATTTTTGTTCCTTCTCATTATTTTAATCTGAGTTAGGAGTAAAAATTGTATGTTGTGTGTGTGGAAATCCACTGCCACATTTGTTATTTTTTTTTGTGCCCACATACTGTGGTGGTGCCTGTTAACAAGGCACATTAGATCAAGTCTAATGTTCAATCCTTGCAGATGAACACAGAAGAGAGACTTTAGAGACCCAAAGAGAAACCTGAATATTTTAATAGACTGGTACCACTAATGAAGAGAGATGCACACTATTTTAATGTCGGACAAGCATCTGTTTTAATCATAATGTGTTGGCAATCTATTTCAAAAGGCTGCTGTGTGGTTAAAGAGAACACAAATTAAAAGTGCTGCATGTAACAACTCCTACGTGCATCAGACCTCTGCATTTTCATGCCCTTTGAATGTCTATAGACCATAGGAACCAAGGGAATCTTAGAGCTCTTTAACACATTAAGATATGAAATCTCTCAGCAAACATAATTACAGTTTTAATTAATTAAATGATGAAAAAAGCAGAAGGGACTGATATGGTCATCTGGTCCAAACTCTGGCATAATGCAGAAATCAATCAGACAGTTCCTATGACCTAATTAAAATGAAATACGACTCAGAAACTATTAGATCTAGATTTATCTGTTTTGGTGATGGAGAATCCAATATTGGCAAATACCCTGAGTATTTTAAAGAGAAAATAATGTATATAATCTCTGTTTGGAATATGTCTAGTTTCAAATTCCAACCATAATGACTAATGTGAAAAGCTTTTTTATTTTAGATACTTGGATTCTAATCTAGACACTTTTTTAATGTGTTTAATTTACCATGTTAATCACTTTGAGGTTTTTAAAGTGAAAGATTGTTTCACTTACATGTTTGTGATCATTTTTTGTACTACCTCCAGTATCATCTTTGCATTGCTCTAGAGACCAAAAGCTCTAGAGAATATAGCAGTAATAGTTACATCAGTAGGAAATCAGTAGGAATCATGAATCACAGAATCACAGACTGGTTGAGGTTGGAGGGGACCTCTAGAGATCATCTAGTCCAACCCCTTGCTCCAGCAGGGACACCTAGAGCACGTGGCACAGGGTGGTACCCAGGCGGGTTTGAAAGAAGATAGGATAATTGAGACTGGGAGCAAGCTCTGAAGATCAGGTGGTCCAACCTCTTGCAGGTTCAACTAGAACATATACATATATGTATATGTTATAAAATTATCTTTTATTTGTACATCCAATGAGCATAGGAGTATTTTTGAGGACAGAGCTCCACTGGAGATGAATAGTGTTCTGCTTATGGAATGGGCCCCAGTTTTCAAAGAGGGAACTGATAGCCAGTTGTCCATATATTGCTCAAATACAAGGAGTCAGACTTAAAGTGTATATGTGGATAATCTAGCCATGTAGTCTAGAGTGCCTTATGTATTAAAAATGTGATGTCAGGGCTCTCTGAGGATTTTACTGTCTGGCATTTCTAATCAACTGCCTGTCCTCCAGTATTTCCTCCTCTTCTGGCATCTTCTCAGACTTAAAGCTTTCAGGATAAATAGCAATCTCTTTTGGAAAAGTGGTCAATTATTTTTGTTCTTAAAGATATTTCTTTACACTTGACCCATTAAAGTAAAAGCATCACTTGCTTATTTCCAGTTCGCATAGTCAAGCTCTTAAGAACTTTTGTGGGGACAATATTAACAGTGTTAACTATTCTTAGTCTGGAAAAATTCTCCTCTTGGTTAACATACTATCTACTAATGATATATTTGAGAGCTAAGAAGTGCACATTTTTAAAAGTTGTGTTTTAAAACTGCATATCATATACAGTGGTGAAAGATTTTCTCACATAAGAATTTTTTTGAACAGTAGATCTATATTAGTAGTTATCAGTGTGGAGCATAACAACGATGCATACGAAGAAATCATCTTGAAATCTCCTCTTCTGTAGAATACCGTATTGATAGAAATAACAGATTGTAAAAAGATATAGAAATAAGTGAGAGCAGAGTAGGGACAATAAGAAAAGATCATCCATTGTACTTTTATCAAATGTAAAATCCAAAGATAGAATAATATATTAATATTTTTATTCCCTTCTGCATACACATACCATTTATTTTTTTCTCTGTTTAACAGGTTATATATTGTATATACATACAAGTATATATATAACAAGTATATATATACTTGTTATATATATATTTTAAGTAGCAATAGGTTGAATTTTATGAGGTGAAGGTCTGTTCTGAAACGTCTTTAGGTTATATGGCAGACAGCCGTCTCTTTGACAACTGTCTGGTTTAAGATGGTACTTTGTTTCTATAAATGAATATTTCAGCTCCTTACAGAGATAATTTTTGGGGATTGATAGTGTCATACATAATGCCATAATGGGTACAAAAGATAGTATTCTATTACTATTAGGTTTTCCTGTTTTCCTCCTTTCTCTGTTAACATTCTGTTTCCTCACTAATTTTGATAATTTTTCGTGGCATTAAACATTTCTCCTTTTCCCAGGCACTTCCATGAATGTCTGGCATGAGTTAAACACTGGGCTTGACCATGTGTTGTTTGTCTATTGTGGTAAATACCTCCTGAAGATGTAAATAAGAAATACACATTGTAGAATATGTAATTGGACATGTTTTGCAAATGTTAAAGCCTCTCATTTCTCTCTTTAAGCTTATTCTGTTAGAATATTCCAAATTTGGAATCCCTCATTCCATTTTTTCACAGTAATATTTTGTATATGTGAAAATACAAATATTAACTGTGGAACACTATCATACCAAATTTAATCATCCAGTTTTAATTTTTCTGAGATCCTCTTCCAGATTTCCATACTCTGTTGCTTACTTTTCCTAAAACAGTTACTATGGGTGCATCTACATTAGTGTTCTAATTTGCAATCAGGAGTGAGCTCGAAAAGCAAATGTCTCAATTTTCTATGGTATGCATTACAGCATGTTCTCTGATCCAAAAGAAAAAGGATTTTTTTCATGTGATGAAGCCAGAATATGTCCTTCTGGAGTGTATCTAATGCCATCTAACCCCTACAGGGTCCAAAGCAGGAGTTAGTCCAAAGTAAATCTCCTTAAAATGCAAAGAACCAGCATCCCTTGGCTCTCCAGATCCACCTGGCTCAATTTCCCAGCTTACTAATGGACTCGTAACCAAAATGCTGCAACATAGCTGGGCTGATCCTGGTTGGCCTTTGGTTTTCCTTGCTCAGTTATTGAGAAAGAAGTAAAGCAATATAAATATCACCATGCTTTTATGCAATTTTCTTGTGTTTATCAAGACATCATTGTACCACAGAATTATCATTATTCTTATTATGTTGTTCAATAGGATTGAAGGATGGAGTGGTAAACTGATTTACTGAAGGCCTTACAAAACTGGGAGTAAAAATCAGGTGTCTAGTCATGCTGTTTGAAGCTTTAAGTGCTCAGCTGAATTTCATAATATCCTAATGGATACCAGGGGATCTGTTAATGTCATCAGCATCCAATTATTCTCTTAATTCACTGTTTATTTAGAGTTATTATTACAGTTAGATGTTCTGTCTTGCTCTTCCATTTACGAGGGGCATATTTGTCCAAGAATGACTTGAACCAAGTCAGTCTCACCTGACTTTATGAGGGAAGTGTAGGCAGTTGCTACCAAAATACCTTGTTTCTGTGCAAAAAGCGTATTTAGTAAGTTTACTTAGCGGTTTGAGTAATTTGGGGGTTTGGCTTTAAAGTCACTTACACATCAATAGTGGTAAATGCATTTCATGCAATGCTGAAAAAAGTCTCTTTGCTTCTTAGATAATCATATAATGTTGGCATTTTCTCTTTTTATTTGTTCCTCATCTTTAAACTCATACAACTTTTCCTTTATTTGACCTAGAATTTGTTAACACCCTAGCATATAATTTCATCTTGAAAGGTCCTTGGAGCATGTCTTTAAGGAATAAGGATGCCTTATTTCTTTTATAGTAAGGAAATCTTATAGTAAGTAGTAATTCTTAGTAATCCTTATTTCTTGTATAGTAAGGAATCTTTTGTAAAGATTTCTTTTATAGAAAGGAAAATGTTCATAAAATACAGTTAGATATGAAGGAACATGGCATGAAATCACATGTGCCTGTGCACATACCTACACTCACATATATGCATGCACAACCTGCACACATACGCAGTGTCTGGTTTCTTATAAAATATGGCAGATGGAGCTTCAATCATTTTGTAGGAAGGTTGAGGAGAAATAAGGTCAGTGATTTTAGGTTTAACAAGAAGAGTTGTTATTACCTTCTTTGCGATATCTACACAGAATTTTTTAAAGATATTCTAAAAATTCTGATTATTAATTTTTCTTTTTTTTTTCTCTTGGAGGCATTTTTCATCTTAAAACAGAAAAGGAATTAAAATTCCATTTTAAATCCAAAAAGTCTTGAAATATGGAAATATGGAAAAGGACTTTTTAAAAGAATCTTTTGAATTGTAAGGTCACTGAAGTCAATGTGCTTTCATCTGAAGCTTTGATGATAAAAGATCAGACTTTCTGAAAAGCTAAAATCCCACCATTAAGTTCAAATCGACGGTGAATCAAGGTTCCCCTGAAAGAATGCTATTAGACTATCACTATTTAAAGGATTCACTCAGCTCAGCATCTGATCTTTTTGTGGCCAAAAGTGGACATTCAGAGAGCATCCTAAGAAAAGGATAAAACTATTCCATGAATATTCCTCTACCCTCCAATAAGTTGTCACTCACGGATCTCCTGAGTTGAAGATGCATCTTCAGATGCATGGGTTTTTCTGCAATTAGTTCTTCTGTTTGCTTTTTCAGCTTTTTGCCTCTGCAAGACTCTGCAAAAGGTTCCACGGTTTTAACTGCACAGTCTGAAGGATCTTCTCCTTTTTTTGTTCAGAACCTCCTTGTTTTGCTGCCCTCTACTTCTTTTACTGAAATAGTGTGAACAAGTTGTTGCTTATTCACCCTATTTATGCCACTCAGGATTTTACAGCTCTCTATTGTACCCATTCTCAGTTATTTCATTCTACGCTGATTTTTATTTAGGATGCTTTTGGTACTTGAAACAAAGTTTGTGTGATGGTTTCAGGAAGAAGATCATTTGATGCCCCAGGGCAGCCAATATATTAATCTCATGTAAACACAGAAACACAAAGAGATTTGTTATCTCAGGTATTTGGCTCTACCAAGAGGAACCCAACCTTAGAAGATCCTACCATCCTAAGTAATACTTTCTCTCCCAAAGAATCTAATATGAAGACCTATTATTTGTCATTACTTGTGACTTATGTCATAAAAACCTTTGAAAATAGTACCAATAACGGAGTATCTACTTTTTCTTTTTTCTTTTTTTTTGGGTCTCACTTGTGCATGAGATTAGAAGAATATAGCACAGAGAGGAAAGTAGACCTTTTAACTCTAATGCTTATTTATCTGGTAAATTGTTCCTTCATTCCTATTTGTTCTTAGGCAGAACATTTTTTTTTCAAAATCAGAATCCTCTTAGATCATATGTATGAGGTGGTGGTGGGTTTTGCTTTGGCAGTTTTTTTGGGGATGGGGTGAGTGGCTGGAGAGGTTGAGATGTCATTTCTACAGCAAACTAGTGACTTGCACAGGAGATTTTTAATCTGACTGAAGAAATCCTTCCTAGAAGCAAGAAGGATGCTTATAGGCTGTGATTGGATGCATGGATTTTGAAATGATCAGCTAGATCTGAAAGCTCAAACTATTCATCAAAACTCAAACATTCATACTGAACTTTAGCAATTTCAGAAAATAGGTGTGAATTAAAAAGAAAAAAAAAAGCAAAGCAAGAAAAGCAAAGCAAAGCAAAACAAAGCAAAGAAAAGAGAGAAAAGGCATGTGTCACAGTGGCTATGCATTTAGTTGTATAATTGCATGTATAGTTTTAACTTCATATGTGAACATTATTCTGGTATGAACTACTTCTTCGAACAGATTAACATATAAACTGTACCAAGAACTTAGCTTGACCTATTGCTTCTCTCTGTTGAGATAACATAAAGAGGTCAAATGAAATATTTTATCTATATGAAAATATACATTTTCAGCACTAGTAGTTTTTACATGCCAGTAAGTTAAGGACACTTTTCCCCAACCCAGAAACGTGCAAAAGTAAACACTGTAAAGAAAAACATGTGTTTGTATTCTTACTGAGTTTTCAATTAAATAATGATCCTCCTAGAATAATGTTATATTACTCTGTAGGCTAAGATACAAAAATGCTAATTTGCTGCTAGACTGCAGCACCCAATTTGCATTCCAAATCAGACTGCAGAGCTCCCCAAATGAGCAGGTGCCCTCCCAGTGTATTTAATCTTCGCTTTTCTGAGTAAATTCATAAGACTGCCTGCTTATTAGTGTATACTTGCTCACATACATATGTGGTGCTTCACCATCTTAAAAAGGTCCAGTTTTTTTGAACAGAGTGTTGAAGTTTACTGATAATTTTGGATATTATCTGTCAAGGAATAGATGCAAGATTGCTTTAAATCTGAAACCTCCCGAAATTCCTGTTTACTGTGGCATTGATTTTAGCTAATGTATAGGGTGCATATAATTTGCAGTAGTAAATGTCATATATTTAACAGCAATTGTATGTGTGTATACACACAGAGATGTATGTTAAAGGACACTATTATAAAGATGTTTTCTAGACTAATTTAAGTACAATAGTATGTATTTGTTATTTCCAAATGATACGGACATATGAGAAGGAGGGAAATGAAGCGTCGTATTATTCTTGCATGTGCTGGTCGGGGGGGGTGGAAGGGGGAAGGGAGGGAGGGAGGGAGGAAGACAAGTAATACAGCATAAAGAACCCACAGGCATCTGGGCTTTCCCACTTCAGTAGCAAATAGGGGGAATTATGGGTTGGTGGTCTGCTTCCCGTTAAGAGGACACTCCTCCATCTGTTTTCAGTACAGCCTGTTTCCAATTTAACACACAGATTTCAATACAAACCTCAATTTCTTTTCTCCATTTTATATGCAAAGCGAGGCTTATAAATCAGAGGCATTGCTATAAGGACTCAGACCAAATTTCCCCCCAAAATTCACAGGCTGTTCATTTGAATACCTGCTTACAGTGCTACACAATGGGCAGCTTTGAGAAGAAAAATTGATAATCTTCATGGAAGAGTAATTTGAATGAAATTACACTTGACAGCCTGTCTCCAAGCAAACAAGGAGAGTGAGGGAGCCTTCGCTAAGCTCTGAGGACTTGCTTAAGCCTCTGCTGTTGGAGCTTCCCAGGGAAAAAAAATCCACACTTTTTCCTACATCTGACTGAAGCTTTTGATTAATTCTGTGTATCTGTTTCTAGTGAAGAAAGGTAACCATGGAAGAGAATATGGAAGAGGGACAAACACAGAAAGGTATTGTGATAAAAATTGCTTTCTGTTTGCACGGAGAAAATTATTTTACAGTTCCTTATTTGCTTTGCAGCATGCTGTAAGGGCAACGAATATCTTGTGTGGCAGATGGGAAAGGTTTTATTCATGCGATTTACATGCATTCGTCTTTCTGCAGTGGCAGCTAGCATTAATATTGTGATTGCTATCTGGTACTTAATACTAAAATATTCCAAATAGAGAGTTTTACATTTGTCCTAATAATACTGCAGGCATTAAATGCACACGGCTTCTCAGACCAGTCTTTGTTAACCTTCATTTATTTCATGCTTTCACGCTTGTCTAGGTGGGTCAAAGGAGCCTAGGATGAACTGAGAGCTACTCACACAGCTAGCTGCAGCTGTAGATCTAACAATATAACCAGTATTTACACCTTTGAATGAGAGTCTAGAATGAAGAAAGACCTGGGGTGCATTTTATATATATTTAGGTAGTATTCATATTTCTCTCTGCCTTTTTTCCATTTTTGTCTTGCTATCTGTTGAAGCAGCCTTGCTATAGTATCCATGTATGGGATAACTCTAGTATATCTAGTATTTGCATTCTGCATTTCATTTTGCATGTTGCAGCTGTATTTACTTTAGCAAGATGAGCATAGCATATTCACAGAATTTCTGTTATAATATTTCTGGTCAAGCTGAAAATAACTGAACGTGATAGGTTGTCTTAGTGTTTAAAAGTGCATCTGAAGATTATTTCTGCACCATTTACTAATTTCTGAATCTCTGAAAAGTATAGTGTTTTTAAAGCCATTTCACTGAAACCTTGTTCTGCCTAGGCAGCATTATAAGAATGAAAGCAAGCAAGGTTTTTTCATTTTATTTTTCTACAAGCACAAAGAAAAATCCTGGTGAATATTTGCCACCCTTAAATTCTGTTATTCATTTTGAATTTATTGAAAAATCAGTGTCCCATTTTGAGGAAGACTTAGGAACACACAAATATGGTTAATGCAAATTGCATGTAAAAATATTTTTCTGATTTGATGACATAGTCTGTTTTTCTGCTCCCTGATCAATCTGCTTCCGACATGTAAATGTTGTGCTTCCTCATTATAACTGACCCATTTAGACAGAATGCAGCTCTGGATTGCTTATGGTCTTGATTTTATGGGGATGCATATAGATAGTCAAGGCTGTATGTGCTGTCTGTGTATATACACAAATATGTATATGCACTTATATTTATATAAATAAATAGTTGATTAGTAATTTTAGCATTTCTTTGCAAGTGCCAAATAATAAGAAAAAGTACAAAGCATAAATTTAGTTCCTTTTTCAAAGATAATTTGAATATTTTCAGTATTTTCATTGCAGAGTTCAAATTATTTCACATGCTTTATATTTACAAATCTAAGATATCACCTATGCTTTTTTTTTTCTTTACATGGGAAATAGGTTTCCACTGTCATAGTTTTCGGTGTCATTTTACTATGCTTGTTATTAAAACAAGTGAAATGAAGTACTGTTTGAACACTAAATCCAAAAACTTAATTGTTACTAAATAATATTGCCTGGAAAAATAATAAAATTCTACCCCCCACAACCTCATCTTTATTAGAATAAAAATGGAGAGGAAATAAAGTGAATCAATTTCTATATTAAAGGAAGCTGCTGTTATTGATGAACTGTGTCCTCATTGTTCATTTGATAAGCAGTTGAATGACCAATAGCCACTCAAAATGGTGTGATTACTCAATAGTGTGATTACAGCAGCTACCACTACTGATTTTTTTCCTCCCCTCTCCATTTACAATGCCATGTGTTCAGTCTTTTTTTTCCTTTAGTGGTACCCAGATGTCATCACAGACACTGACAGGAGAATGTTAAAAGCTGACAAATTATGTTTATTTTTCTGTATTCGTGTGGAAGGGAATAGGGCTGTAGTTGCTGTCAACCTATCATGGATCTACTTTGGATTCTGATGACTCTTAAAATGTATTTGGAGTTTGAAGAAAATTCACTATTTAGGAGAAAATGGGAAGCATTGAGAAATGATTTCTGGGGAATACTTGAACGCAGAACTAAAATTTTAACAAAATAAATTGATGCTTTTGAATTTGTGGATCTCTCATAAGGCTTGAACTATATATTTGAGGAAAAATATTGACTGTTATTACCTCAACTTGATATTTCTCCTTCATAGTTCCTGGTATTGCTTTCACAAAGCGTGCTCTATCTATTATTTGTTTTATTGATCTCCATGGCATAGTTCTATTTTATTTGGACTAGATATTCTCCAAACGTAGTGTCCCAGCAACTTGCATTATAGCACATTCATTGTAATTTTCATCCTTCTGTGGAACTATTCATTCATTTCTTTCTTTCTTTCTCCTCTTTTCTATAAAATCAATCGCAGTATGAATTTTAACTGTTTATCAATTCCTATACTCATCACAGCAGATTCTTTAAACCTCCCACTGAGGGAGGTTTAAAACCTTACATTTGAGCATTACATTTTGCCAGCAGCCATGATGGAAGGGAATATTTCATATGGATGCATTTCATAAAAAATATCTCTAATAGGAGGTCTGTGATGTGCAGGGTCTTTATTATTTTATTTTTATAGATTTTTATGCAATATGACATTCATAAGTGCAAACAATTCTTGCCATAGTGATTCCAAATAATGTCCTTCTGCTGTGTATCATCTCTGTATATTCTATTTTTTAACACTATTTGTTCAAGGCTGTATCTTGGAAAATTCCCAGCAGGGAAATATATCACATATTTAGTTTCTGAAATAAACAAATTGCTAGAAAATGTATTGTTTAAATTGATTTCCCTGTTTTCCACCCCCCAATATTTTTAGTTGTTGGCTTTGAAAATTCTTGGCATGGGAGCACTCATTTGGTAAATGGAGATAGTGCTGTTCAGCAGTTTTGATTTTATGTGTATATATATCTAAACAAAGAATTCTGTATTCAATTTTCTATATTAAAAGATTAGAAGAACCCTTTAGCCCAGTCTCAACAGCACATCTCCTGTGCTGACAGTTTGGGGAGGATAGTTCAGTTGTATGTACACAGTTGCCAGTAGTTCTCCGACAACTGAATCTGTGCAGAAAATGTGGCTGAAGCATGCGTGCTACATGTGAAGAACACTAAAATACATCCTAACAAAGCTGTCATGCCTTAGAAATATCAACCCATTAGCCTTTCCATAATACTGACATTATGGTACATTCATAAGAAATCTAATGTAGTAGGAACTTTGATTGCAAATTTGCTATCTGAAAAACCTAGCAGAGAGAGAGCCTGTAATTTATTTTACTGGTTTGTTTTTCTAAAATGATCAGCTCCACTTAGAAGCAGAAATTTCACTGATGTCTTCAGGGATGTATGCTAATTCTGAAAGCTCATGTATAAATTGGCATATGTGTCAGTGCCAGTGTTTGAAAAACAATGACGTCAACTTCTAGCTGTTCTATGTGGGAAAAACTGTCAGTCTAGTTCCTGCAGAATAGGTCTTATCCTCCATAAAACCACTGAGTTTGCAATGATTATCTCCTATTTCTAGGCACTCCTCTCAGTAGAAATCTTTTAGAAGGGAGGAAGGGAGAAACTGTTTTTTGTTTTTGTTTTTTTAGTGGAGCTTAGAACTATTCTCACTATTAATCTTATTTCAGAAAAGAAACAGTCTGTAGTACAGTAATTCATACTTTTACTACCTGTATTAGACTGAAGATGAGTATGCCTTTTTATGGTTCTACCATGAATTCCTTTTGTAGTTTGAATTTCTTTTTTAATCTAAGCTACTGGTGATGGAGCATCTATGTGTGTACAGCAGCAAGTGTAGGGAAGAGCTGGTGTTACATAAGCTCCCTTGGCTGTAGTATACCTAGCAAGCATAGACAAGAATTTCACTATGGTACTAGTAGCATAGCAAAAAAATGCACAAAAAATGTATTTAATATTATCATAATATAGAATATCAGAAAATGAAAAATGAGTCAATATTTGGTCTGCATTAATGATGTAAATGAATCTTAAATCTATTATTAAATCTTTTTAATTCATTACAGAACATCACAGTAAAGTTTTAAGTAGCAATTCAGAATAAAATCAGGAGGAATCCAGGATGCTGTCAGTAATATGTACACACTGACTCTGCTTGTTCAGCCATAAGAAAGAAAGGTTGCATTGCTTTCTTTACCTTCAGTACTTTTTTTTTAGGGGGAGGGAGAGGGTTAGGGATTGAGGGAGGTGGGGACAAGACTCCAAGACTCAAACTCTGAGTTAACAAGGTAATAGTTCTTAATAATAGATGAAAGTGAGGATTGGGATTGTATATTAAGAAATAAAATAACAAAAGAGACCAAAAATTCCTAGTTGGCCATTCATCCTTTGCAAATTAGTTTTATAAATCTCACCTCTAAAATAAAAGAGTTTTAGAAAACAATTTACTGTTTTTAGGAAGATGGTTAAAGTGAGCAAAACACAAGATTGTGCATTGTGATCTTGTTGAGCGACTATATTTGTAAATAAAGCCTAGAAGTCAAATTCTGTTCTTCTGTAAATGCCAGATTGTAAATGTATGCTCAGCTTTTCAGGGAGAGCTTCATGATGTTATTAGTACTCTACTCATAATTGTTATTACACATTCTTTCAAGGGAATAAGTATTCCCCACTAGTAAATAACTATTCCCCATGGTAAAGAAGTAATTCCCCTGGTCAATAAGTATTGCCCACGGTAATTTCAACACTTATGTAGATATTTCATAAATAATGGTGTATCTATTTAAAATGCTTGATTTATACCAATTTTTAACAACACACTGTATTGAAATAGCAATGCGTAAGTGCACAAAACTCCACAGTTTATAAAAGTAAAAGCTCATGAGAAGATCCACATCTGGTAGTAGTGTAGCTGTAATTGCTGTCTAACTACAAAGAAGCTATGTATAATAAGCACAGTGAAAAAGAGGCTAAGAAATATTGGTTCTATGTTAACTTAAAGTGATGAGAGGGAGAGGAAAGTTTCTCTTACTTGGCAAAGAAAAGTATTTCACTTCTTAATCATGAAGAACTGCTTTTGCACTTGATCCCTTGGCCTAGTTTCTCAGATGAAGAAAGCCGATACTGTGTACACTACCTAGAAAAGTGATGTAGCCATGCTCCACTACTGAATCAGTCTGCCTTTTTTGACGTGATTCATTAGAGGCTGCCACCCCCGGTTTCCCACTGGATCTTCTCTGACTGTACTAGGTTGCATACAATAATAAGTACCTGGCATAATTTTGAATTAATTCAAGAGTTTTTAAAGAAATACAATGGGAAGAGCCTGTGGTATTTTATTACAGCTCATAAGTGAGACGTGTTGTGGTAAGTTTGGCTGTAGCTAAGAATTTAGGACTGCATATTTTTGTCTAGGATTGAGAGCAGTAGCTCTTGAGCTTTTGGGGTTGTATGATGATTAGTATCACAGGACATAAATGAAGAAGCCTGTCCAGGCTGGGATCTCAGGCCTATGTTCAGATGGCACAGGACTCTGATCCAACATGAAAGCCAATGCATACCTCCTACCATCATCTACCTCCACCTGCCCAAACCATTTGCTCTCAATCTCTTCTTCAAACCTCTCCTTAACAGTTGTCTACCTTCAGACTTCTGCTCCAAAGAATGAGTTGTGAACAACTCCTCAAGTGTTTTGGGATTTCTTAATATTTGCAGGTTAGAAATAGTGTGCAAAAGTTAGTGCTGTGGTTACAATCTGTACTGTGTAGTTGGGAAGACATTGTATGAGCTGTTAAAGGTGAACTCTCTGAAGTCTAAACTCACTGAAGACTGTGAAAAAGTTTGCACTGTTACTGCTTCTGTTATTCCTGTTTTATGTGTAAGTAAAGTCCTAAGTCTTCAAGATTTTTTTAACATTTCACATTAATAAATATTTACAGCTATTGGTCGTTCTATTTCCAATGTCTTTTGGGAGGAAGAAACAAAAAAGGAGAGGGCAGACTCTGCACCTGGTGGCACCTAAAGTCTAAAAGGAGAAATCACTCCTCTATATTAGGTTTTAGAAGGTATATGTAGCTAATCTAAAATATAATAAGAAAATGCTGTGATATTTTTTCTAGGTTCTTTTAAAATATTATACAACTGTTTAAACAAGTAAAATATCCTACAAATGGGAAACATTCAGTCATATGAGGTGAATTCACATACAGGTGTGGTTATTGACTCACAGTGTGACATGGCCACTGGATGAATTTCGATATGGAAAAAAAAAAGAATGTTGTATTTAAATTCATACTTTTTTTGTCATAAAGTGACAGAAGAATATATACTACATATCTACCTAATGTTTCTGACTAGATGATTTTCATAATTTTTCTCATTTCCCATGGGAGCACAAATGTTCTCATTTTATGTAGTACATATTAGAGTTGTCAAATGTAGACAGACAGAATTTTGTGATTCTTTTGCATCATCTCTATTCCCAAGACCAATGCAGTAGTAAAAATTTGATGCCTGTTTATGTCTATACCTTGTATTGTCATGATCCATTCTGGTTAATAAATAGAATAGAATAAATAGAAACATTGACTGATCTTAGTGACATTATTCTGGATTTAAGTCCTGGCGGACTTAAAAGGACATCAAGAATGCAATTTTCATATAGAGATGCTAGTCCTAGTGCTAGACAGCACTGCAACATACAGCTGCCCTGCTGTTTGTTTAAGAGGGGTATGTGTATGGCTGGTTTTTATGAGTATATGGGGGAAAGGGAGCTAGGTATTATAATCTGGTAGCTATAGCCACTAATTTTATTGTTCCCTGTTAGTCCAGTGCACATTGCCTAAGAGAATATATTGACAAAGTTGCAGTATGGTTTGTAAAGGTGTTATCCTGGTAGCTTTGCTTAATTCGAGCATTGTAAACATTTGTTTAATATCCATACTGTGTACATGTAGATGATGGGGAGGGCACAAATTGATCTTCAGTATTTGTAAGTCAGAAATTATAGCCAAAGGATAGCTTTACAAACACCTAAACAAATCAGAAGTTTACAGGAAAATATAAACAGCAATGAGTCTCAAGTGATCGGGAGCTACTCTGTGTGTTAGGTACCTACCTTCTCCTGATGGACAGCAGGACATGAGCTATTAAATTGCCTCTGAAATGTTGCAAAGAATCTCCGAACAGATGAATAGACAACTGCTAAGTTTATATATAGTTACTTAAATATATTATGTAGTACTTATACTTACTCCATGTTAGAACGAAGTGGAAACTAAAGACATGCTTTTGAAAAAGTATCTTTTTGAAATCAGGGCGCATATTTACATAGTGAAGTAAAAGGCAGGTACCAGGTTTTACTCTGTTTGAAGCAAAAATATGTTAGGATTTCAAAGTTTTTTTGAATACTGAGGCTTGAATATTGAATCACTTATTACGAATCAAATTCCCAATTCTTCTACCTGCAGGCTGAAAAGCTACTCACTACATCTAAGATACAGTTCTATTTTGATGAATTTGTATTGAAAATAAAATGATTAGAAGGTAAAAATGATACAACAAAGACTGATAAGATTTCAGTATTTCAGATCTTACCTGGCTGTCTCTTTGATCTTTTGGTGGAATTTGAGTCATATATTTTGACCTATAAAGCTCAAATGACCTGAGATGATGTGAGAATTTGTGGAAAACTTTGATTTTTGTGGCATTCTAGGCATGCTGCTAAAGACATCTGTATATAGCCTACTGGTAGAGCCCTATCTGAACAACTTTTACATGTTATTGTGGTTTATAATTGCTCTTTGGTTGTACTCCCTGGGGCTCAAAATTGGGAGGTGTTATTATGTAGGCAGAATTAGACAGACAGTTCAAGTGAAATAAAACATAGCATCTCCACTACAAAATACAGGAGAATTCTAATTTAGTCATTAGAGAGCCATGTGGAGGCAGAGAGGCAGGCATACTCTTGATCTTACTTGAGGGAGTGTGTGAGGGTCACCTAACCGACTATAAAATCATTCGGTTGAAGATCACATTCCATGTTAAGTGATAATGGACATGTCTTATGTGAGACCAAATGCAGGCTCTCCAGCTGTTGGACTGCTTTGTTGTGAAAAATCTTAATGAAGTAACTGTACCTGAACACATTACGTGTTGTTTGTGTGTTGTTGATAGTGATGACAGTAAATCAATAATATTTTGAACTCTAGAATTCTTCATGTCTCAGAAAATAACCATGCAACTTCTAAAGGTTGATGCTTTTAAGAAAAGTTGTATACTAGTAAAGAACATGTAGTTTAATTTATGGAGGTAGTAAGTTTCTGAGCTTTTGTAAGTGATGACTCAGTAGGCATAATTAAGGATGAAAGTAAATGTTTGAATTTGCCTTGAGAAGGGAAATATTGACTACAGGCCGGTGTGTACCTAAAAGAATTCAATTAAATTATTGAATATTATATTATTGAATTTTAAACTAAGTAGTTTAATATGAAATGTTTCCTGCTGCATCGTTTTTGCTTTATTCATGATTTGTTGATAAATCACTACTGCACAGAAAAAGATCCTAGGGTAAGCTGCAGAAATACAATGATTTATTTTCTTGTGGAATAGCGCATGTTGTTTAGATTTATAACATGCTTTTCCTATTTGCTGGTGCTTCGCTATGGAAGTACAATTGATTTTTAGGGATTTTCACAGACTTCTGATTTCTTACTGAGAGTTTGACTGTTCTGATCCGCTAGTAATTTAAGCTTTTTAATATGTAAGCATATCCTTGCTTTTCACTTGGCTCTTTCTCTCAGTAGATTGCAGTTCATTATACACATGTACAAATGTCATTTATGGCATCTTCTTTCAAATCTTTCCTTTAAACATAATAGAGAAAAATCTGATAACTACATTACAGTTCCACCGCTGTTCCACTGCATTTGATCACACAAACAATTCTTGTTCTTATGCTGTACTCTTGATTTACTCAGTTTTGAATGTTTGTGTGACATTCCCATCTCTTTTGTCTGTGGCTTTCCTGTGACTTGATCACAACCCATTAATAGGATTACAAGATATTGCACCAGAAGTAATAATCAACAAACACTTTGAGAGGTCTTTTTTTTTTAACCAGAATTCACATTTTATTTGGAGATACTGTGTAATACATCTGGAATAATACACATCCAAGATGCTAGGATGAAATCCATGTCTGCAAAAGGTCTTTGAAAGCACATTTGTATTTTGAGTTTAATTTCATTAGAAACTGTTAAAAATCTGGTTAAATATGTTTTGAACACATTTTACAGTTCTGAGAAGAACTGTGTTCAACATTTGAACGACTTTCTTATTAAGTAGGCATCCTAAAAGGCAGTAGACAAACCTTTTGATATCTTCATGCTATCTAAAGGCATTTTATTAGGATATAACTGAATAATATTGCTGAACTAGACAGCATTCATTTTTCTTCCAAGTGTTCCTTTATCATTAGATGGAGATAAAAATTGATAAACATTCATATATATTTCTTTATTCTTGGCTTTATTGGCTGTGTAACACTTCCTCTTTCTGTCAAAATTCATCATCCTTATAAGTATTACAGATCACCTTTATCCATAAGGTTGTAGTCATGAGCAGGTTTTGTGTGTAAATTCATATAAATCTCGATTTTAGTCTAATATTAGCATCTGAAATTATGGACCGGCATAACTTCAATGTATTGAAAAGCAGTGACCAACGCGCTCTGATCCTGCAACAGTTTATTAATATATGTTTGATGTCAAGTATGTCCCATGGGTTTTATATGGATTAGTCACATATGCAAAAATGAAACACATAATCTTTGTAAATTTAGGGCATAAAATTAGTGCAAAGTAATTTACATATAGCTGTCAGGTTTTGAGCAGAAAATCTATGACTGGGCATGGTGATCAAATAGAATCTGAGAGGAGATCGGAATGAAGCTTGAATGAAGTTTTTTTTCAAGGGGATTTTTGTTCATTTTGTTTGCATGATATTGAAGTACATTATATCATGTTTTGAAACCTCAATTGACTGTTTGCAGGTTCCAAGAAAGCACTTTTCTTTTTCTCTCACCTCTCAATTTTCACTGAAGATTTTTTTTTTTTTTAATAACAGACTGATTTGCAGACAGGGTAAACTGGTATTTTAGTAGTAATGAAATATTTTTCTGGTGTGTCTGGTTCACATGCTTGGGCCAAGCAGAGCATCAAATCTGTTATGCAGATGGAATTTTCCCCAAGGCATGGACTGCTTTCCAAGAAAATATCTGAGAGTTTAATTTCATAAAGTCTCTGCTAGCATAAGGACCTACAACATCGCGGTTATCCAATGTGCTTTCCTTACGTGATGTATCATTGGTGAGATTTTTAATCTTCTATTATAAGTCTGATGCAATTGCACAAGCCTGTGTTTGGTGGGGAAGACTGGAATAGATCTTTGAATCCCTTTGAACTGAGTAACTTCTAAATGTTTTTCTGTAGTTGAAAAGTACTGGGTTCTGACAAGGATGAGCCTGTCCAATCCTGTGTCTAGAATGAAAAGAAAACAAACATTTGGTTCTGAGATATTTGCCATATTAACTGTACATCTAAAATTTTAATGGGAAAAAATGCATTTTTAGCTATGTGTAGGATTAGCAGGAACAACTTCTGATTTTATAACACCCGTCAGACGAAATTAATCAAAAAGGATGCTTATTACTGTGGCTAACCAAAGGATTTAGCAAGCATGTTGTATATAGAATCGTACCCTTTGCATGCGAGGCAAAGGCCAAAAAGTAAAAGGTAAATAAATTTGTTTCAAATATTTACCAGCATATAGAGATTACCATTTCTCAAAGATGTTATCATTCAAAATTATTCTAGGTTTATTCACCAGTGAAACCCTGGAGCCTAGCAACCTAGCAGTGAGTAGCTTGTGTTTATGCTAATAGTTTATGTTAGATATTGTTTTTCCCCTCCCCATCTGGCACAGTTATTATATATGTAAGATGCAGAAGAAAATGTTGTTGACAATTGGGGTCTTCTATTGGTTTTATGGAGGTGTTTGAAAAAGGGTGTTTTGCTGACTTCCTTTCTTTAAATGCTATGCACAGTCTATCCCATCTATATTGCCTATGCTTTCAGAAGATATCCTTCCATTACTTTCCATCATTATTCCTTTCTAGAAGACGAAAACACATTTTATTCTATATTTAGTGACATCCTTTTTTATTTTAGGGTCAGCTCAAGTAGCTATAACTGTTCTGACTGTGATTGAAATATGCAGATATGTAATTAAGAGTTTAAAGGATCTGTAGCTATGTGTGGTTGTATTTCGTGACTTTTACGTATAGAACTTAAATGTACCCCTCTCTTCTGAGAGTGCAGTTATATGTTCCCATCTAGGGGGACTCTTCCAATATGTCCTTTTTACTAGTTGTCTGTCTTGATATATTTCTCATATGAGATTTATTTTTATTATTATATTTTACTGTAAACTCACCTAAATTTGTTGTAGCTACTCTAGTTGCTAAATCTTGTGATATTCTCTGGGATCTCTTTTTTTTTTTTCTCATTTTTCTCTTTTGGTTGACCTTGTCCTCGTAATTCTTGATCTATTTTTGAGTGCATACAAACTCTTTACCTCAAGCTGGAAAGATGGCATATCTACTGGTAGAGGCCTTAGTTCTGCCTCTGATCCACAGTCATTCCTCTATTCCAATATCCTGCCAAGGTGATAGACTTTAGTGTTGTTGCAGAATGTAATGATTATATTTCTGCAGGGATCATTTTACTAGGCTCTTTAGGGACAAGGAATTACACAACGGCCCAGATGTAGCATGCAATGTAAGAGTAGCAATCATAAAACTAAATTATTGCAGTCATCCTTACTGTCCTTAAAATCTGTTGTGTTAATACACTTATGTGTTTTATTATGTGTAATCTCAGTGTAATAAATTGTATAATTTAAAGTCTTCCCTATAGAAATGCAATGGGTAATAATTTGGCTATTGATAGCAATGGAAATAATGTTACAGAGCTTTTTCAGTTAGGGATGTTAGTGATTTATGTAGTAAATTAAGCTGATAAGCAGAAAAATGTAGAATGCTTGCTTGGCATGAATGTAATGAAACGAACTTGCTCTTTTTAAGTGGGAAGGTATGTTAGAAGCCTTCATATCTCAATAAGTTTATTCAATATGGTCAGAATTATTAATAAACTTTATTTTTGCATTTTAATGACATTATTTAGGAAAGGGGCAATTATTTTTGCAGTTGCATTTGCCTTATGTAACTGCTTTGACTGTGTGTTTTTTTTGTTTTGTTTTTGTCCTTTGAGTCACTGTCTGAAATCATTTGATGTTTTTCTTTTGTTAAGAAAAGCTGAGGAAGCAGCGTCTTTTTGAAGTGTTTCTATGGTTGTTGGGCTAGAGCAGCAGTTGCTCTGTCAGTGTCACAGTGTTTATTTTAATCTCTGAATTAATTTTCTTAGGTTGCTAGGCAATTTTACTTCATAGTTTTAATGGAAAATGACTAATTCAGCATGCACTTATTTCAGAATCTGCAATCGTTTGCTTCAAAACTGATATGTTTAGAAGTAATTCAAATGCTAGGCAAATACTGATGTCAATGTGCAATCTATGAATAAAGCTAACTAATTGACCAAAATTCCTGTTCTCACTCCTATATTTCTTATACTTACAATGAATTTTTAGAGTGTATAAAGTATTTAGGAAAGACAATTACATTTTATATAGGTGGAGTGAATAAATATCTGCCCTCGTGTTTGACATTTTGGAAATTTCTAAGGGTAGCTTATAGAGGTGGTTACATACTATTTGCTCTGAGCTAGTCATATTATAATCATATTATTTAAGAAAGCATTCTGCAGTTCCATAGCTGTTTTTCATAACAGAAAGTAAGATGCTTTGTGGTGGTCTCTTTAATTTTTAAAATATTTTCTGCTATTTCAATCCTCTTACTGAAGGACAAACATAAAGGAACAGTAACTTGAAAAAAAAAAAAAGAAAAGAGAAGTAAAAAAAAGAAAGTTTGTGGCTTCCTCAGTATCAAGATATGCAGAACAAGGAACACAGGCCTTGTTTATTTTTTACTGCCAGGTATGCATTCATTTCTTCTGATCTATCAGCTTATGAAATATTTTCTTTTACTAACATACTTTCTTTGCTGGTGAACTGAACAGTTTGGAAATGGTTGAAACCTGTCCTACTTACATGTAGGAGGAGAAAATGCTAACAATGTCTTCTGTTAAGCTTTGTGCTTTTGACTGGAATTCATGGTTTACCAACTCACTTCCCTTAGCTCATAGCTTTGTTCTGGATGCTTATGTGTTCATTTTCTTTCTTCGAAGTTTACAATAATTCTATCTTCTGGATGTACGGAGGACCATAGGTGATTATATTTATCAGATTGAGTTATTTTGCTAAAAGCTAAATGATTTGAATCTATTTTTGTCCGGTTCACAAAGATGTTGTGTAATACTGGGAAAGAAAACTGTGAATGACATAGATTTTAATTTTTTATTAAATATGCAATTTTTGTAGTATCTTTTAAATACAGTAAGCCTATGGCAAAATGTTCCAACCATTGTCTTAAAATTTTATCTGAGATGTAATTGGTCTTAATTAGGCAACAATTCAATTTTAGAACTTCCCAATGATATTTGAAAGAAAACAATCTTCAAAGGTCACACAGTGATAAGGATTATCAAGACCTTTCAAAAGCATACTGTCAAAGAAATAGATCATTTAACCTCATTATTTCTCATGTGAGAGGTCATTATATATGAGCTAATAAGCTGGGTAGATAACCAGAATGTTTGCAATTGAAATGATTGCATACAGTGACTTTTTAAAAATTATATTAGATATGCATTACATATTTGGGAGACCTTCTTTCTGTAGATGAGAGGTGGCATGTACAGCTAAGATTCATAAGATTATATTGATGTTAATGTTTTTTTCCAGCTCATCTTCATCTGTTTTGCCACTTAACGGTACTGAGATGGCAGTTTGTCATTTGTGAAACTGTCTTATGAATGTCATACAACAGAAGTGTAAAATGTTAATAATGTGAAGATGTGAGATAATCTGGTTAATGAACATAGGCTGTGTCCTGGATCTGTGAGGCACAGAACACTTACTTGACAAGGTGGTTTTAAAAAACATCTGTTCCATTGGGATATTTAACAAAATACAAACAACAAAACCAAGAAAAAGCATAACTCCTATCAAAGACCTTCCATAGGTAATTCCAATTGTCCCCAAGTCAATAGGTACAAGCATTATCCATTCTATGCCCTTGTAGTTGTCACTCTCAGTTAAAAATGATTGAAAATAGGCAAAGGATCACATCAGTGATTTCTATCATGTTTAATAAAATGATGAATGATACTGTTAAGATATAGTGAATGTATGAAGAGTCATATTCTTGGCTTTCAAAAGTATATTCTTTTAGCCAGTAATCAATAAATTACTGTTTTTGAAATACTGCTTTATTAAAACTAATGAGCATAATTTAATATACTAGTTTGAGGTATCAAAGAAATGAAATTGATTTTTGTATCTTTTATCTTTCACCTACAGAAATTATCACAAAATTCTTTGTACCTCTGAAAGTCTTATTCTGTTTCACTGTGCTTTGATTTCTTATCTGTCAAAGTCTTAGAAGAGATGACTTCTTATTTCTCTCATTTATTCTATGACTTGTTTATTGCTTTAGTGGGTCAGAGTGTTTATATCTAGACAACAGGACTCTCATCTCTGCTGAGGCCTCTAGATTTTACTGTAATTCAAAAAAAAAAAAGTATGGAACTTGATTATTTAGTGATTTGTAAAAATTGTACCAGTTTTAATTAAAAGTTCTTTAATTAAAACTTCTCAAATGGGTGGAATAAAAGATTACTGAAGTATCTTGTCTGTCCTACTTTAGAGTTTCTAACCAAATAGTTTATTTAAATGAACAAAACTAAGGGAGCTGCAATCATTATGCACATGGCATCTGTTGCTAAAATGAAAAGTGACAGACCTTTGATTTTTAGTACTGACATAATCTAAGACAGTGTTGTGATATACATATGGTTGATGTCAGTTCAGTATATAAAAGGAAAGAACACTTTGGAAAGTTGTAACCTCAGCCCCTTCCAGTAGTAGTGGATTTCCTGGCAGTTATAAACATGTTATATGAATAGTCCAGGACAGTTATTCTGGTAAGAATTTTTTTTAAGTTGATTTTTAGAGAGTGACACACATGGGATGAATGACTTTCCATGCTGACTTGTGTTTTCTTGCTTGCTTGTTTAAAACTATCTTCTTCAGATAAATAATGATTTTAATGTAGAAAGCTAATCACAACTTTTCCATCTATTGAACTGGTGGAAAAGATAGGTCTTTGGCAGCTGAAAACATGGATAATATATTTACAACTCTGTATGAACATATAACAATCTATGATGAAATATGCTTAAAGGTGTTTTCATAGAGGTATATACTTTATTTGAAATCAATTGGTATACTAACTACACAAGGAAAGGCACTGATATCTTCCTCAATGATACGTGGGATGAGTGTCCCATCATGACAGTGTTGCAGTGCCTACACAGAACTCTGAGCACAACATCTAATTTATTTTAATGGAAAAAGTACACCGAGGTTAGCTCTGCATATCTGTAGCAGGATTTATTTCTACTGCTTAAGCTATCTGATTTGAAGATAATTTATAAATCTTTCTAACACTGCTGTCTGCTAACAAAGTGTCAGCTCCAAGAAGTACTGAGACAGGCACTGAATCTCAGAAATTGTATTTTAAAAGCAAATCTGTAGCCTTCAGGACTTTAGAGAAAATGTTATTTTTCAAGTTACCTATTTGATACAATAGGATAAACATTACATAAAAGTTTCAAATGTACCGGTGACACTGAGTATGCATACACCTATCCCCATTTTCATTCAGGCATTTCCAAATAACTTGCAATATTGTTTCCTTTATATGGCAAATAAGCGTAGCCCTCAGGCTTTGGTATTTTAGTTTTAGGATCAAAGCATGTGATGGATGTAGTCTTTGCAGTTGCCTGCTAAATAACAACCAAGAGTAGTTTTGCCTTCTTCGGCTTCTGACTGCATACAACAAATGACAGGATTAGAATGACTGAACACAATGCCAAACTTATCAGCTTTGCTGTCCATGGAATTAGAAGGAAATTTTGTGATTACAAATCGAATAGATGAAGTGCAGTATGTAAAGGTCTCTGAATTTAGAATTTCTACTATGTTTGTTGAGGGAAAGAGGATGAAATATTATCTTCAATGTCCAACAGCCAATTTTTGTAAGAGAAAGGTAAATTCAGCAATTATTAATGACAGTGCTAAGAAGTTAGTTCCCTAATATAATGATGTGTGTACATGATGTATGTATGTAGACTAGTCATGATACATCAGAGTATGTATCACTACCAGTAGTGATGATCTATCTATATGTTGATCCAGGCACTTTCAGGATGAGTTGTTTGGGTTTGCACCTTGGTGACTGACAAGAATCAGGTCTGTTTAAATCTGGTACATGACTAGAAAATACTAAGAAGTTGCGACTCAAAGGTATATTCCCAAAACCAGCATTACTTTTTTATTAGAATGGGTCATTTCTCAGAAGTAAATTATCTTATATACATGCTGAATTAATTTCAGTAATGAAATGATATTAATCAATGAGTTGTGTCATATATGTCACATATACTGTATAAACTGAAGTATCAAAATTTTGGGAAATAGATTTTTTTATACAGAAATTATAATATCTTTCAAATATCAGTATTCTGAAATATTGTTCAACTGCTGGGGGATGACAATGGCAGAGAACGGAGAAGGAAAGAGTAAATATCTTTTTAATTTTTTTTTCCTCTTCCCCAGTGCTGTCCTTCTTAATTTGCCTCCTTGGGTTAGAATATACTAGGGTCCCCACTGGTAAAAGACATCGTATTTAATAAGACTGTGGCTCAGGTGCAATGCAGCTGTGTTTTATCCTACCTGGTTTGGTAGGCTAGAGGTAGATTTAGAGTCACAGCTTTTTCCTGCTTGCTAGGTACAACATCTAGAGACAGGTTGCCCAGGACGTCCTGGGAGAGGGCTAGCTGAAGCTCCTAATGAGTAGTTTGGGGATCAGAGAGAGCAACTAAGGAGGCTATACAGGTGAAAGGATAGAAAGTGGAGATGGAGAAAGGCTGCGCGTGGTGGGAGACAAGAGGAGTTAGTAGTTAACTTGGACATAAGTGGAAGCTTTTGTTAAAGAAAAGGGACAGAAAGAGTCACAGCTAATAACAATTCTGGAAGGTTTTCTTGTCTGCTCGGAAAGAAACAACAATTTTTTTTTTCCTTAATGTCTCACTGTATTGGGGAGCTTGGTATTTTACCATTTGATCGACTCTTACCTGTCTCTGTCAACAAGGAGGAACTGTGGTTTTGTGGACCAAAAGTGAAAGTCTAGAAAGAAGTGAAGCAAATATCTTTTTTTTTTTTTCCTTTGTGGAGGCTGTGCAACTTTCAGCTATGAGCCTAGACAGAAAGCTATACTCTTCTTTAGGTTTCCCATTTACTGAGACCATCTCTTCCTTTTTCTCTGTCAGGAATCACATTGAGTGGTGTGGCTTATTTAACACTAAGCTTACTGTAACTTTAAGTGATATGTTTACTATGCAGTATGGTCTGGATTTCTATGTTTATTTAGCAGTTTCAAATGAAATACTATTCTGTATCACACTGGTGATAATTCCTTGGTGAAGCAATTCTTGAGTTCAGGGCTGCAAAACATATTGTCTTGTACACACCGTGCAGTAACTGCTATACTTCATTTTCTGAAAAATCCAGAAAATCCAGAAAAGTTTGCAGTACAGACTGGATTTTCTCAATTCTGAGGGACAAACTAGGTCCTTTAAGTCACCATGACCAGAGCTGCAAGAGCTTATTTTGGGAGAAAATGCATTTTGTAGAATATTTGCCTTTGTTGTGAAGCAAGGATTAGACCGTTGAGTTTCAGAGTCATGGCATCAAGCAGGGCACATGCTTTTTAGCAACATGAGTAAAGCAAAGCTGAATGCTGGTATTTCTTATCAAGTGAATTTAGAAAATAGAGAATAGAAAATGATTGCAACTTTCCCATGCTGCACTGTTCTTCAGAGCCAAATAGATCGCGGACTGAACTGGCCTTGAGAAAATAATAGTTGTCGTTATTCATAGTCCCTTGAAAGCAGAACAGGGGCAAAGGAGAGAATGAGACCGTCCTCGAGAAGGATTTTTGAGCAGATGCGTGGTACCTAAGGTGGCTGCTGCCTGGGGTTGTATTCCGTGTCTCTTTACACTTTTTAAAGGACTAGCAACAGGTTATTTTATGTAATATTACATGTGAATATCTGCTTTTATTATTTAGAGGAAAAACATTCATGACTGTAGAGGAGAGCTTGAAATGTGAATGCATTCTGAAGGAACAGGAACCAGAAAACAAACCACAGAATGAAAGCTCCATTTTAAGGATTTTTTTTTTAAGGGAAGTATTGTTGTATGTGTTTAGCATGAATTTGAGGGGGAGGGGAGAGGACTATGTGTGTTGACCTGATTTTCCAGTATTTATGGTTTGTGATAATTAAAGCATAGGCTGCATTACATGGGCCTTGTGACCCATTGTATCTGCTGTTTGGGTCACAGAGCAGTCCTTGAGCTCTTCTTTTTACCAGGACTTTAGGAGCCAAGGACTGTCTGATAAAGCAGGTGCTGTCCCAAGGACATAGTCAGAAGCTCTGTGTTTAGGAAAAAATGCGGTGGATGGGTAGGAATTGAATGTATTATATTAGGTCATTGTATCTGTTGAATGAAGACCTTCGGTGCTTGCAGCAGCTGGAGAGTGAAGTATCTCCGAAGGCTTTGGCATTAGTGGGGCTAGATGATGTTAAATGGATGAGTGATGGTGTGGGAGGTGATGCTGTAGGCAGCTGCTGGAGTCTCCAATGGGCAGCAGATATGGTAACTATATGATCTGGGAGTTTCTAATTTATAAGAGAAATGTTTAGGATGTGAGGATCTTCATCTCTTATTCTGTATCTACTGCATATAATATGATATATCCGAATGATATTTTTCTTTCACTGTTTCCTATGGAAGCAAGAAACTGAGAGAAGAAAAACAGAATTGCTCTTGCACTAGCAGGTATTTTGGTAGCTGCTGAATCTGTAGAAAGCTGTCAAGGCTGTGTGGGGGTGGCATTGGCACTGAGACTTTAGCCAAAGAGGAAGCCTTGAGAAGTTTAGCATTTCCCCCAGGCAACAACGAAAGAGAGACAGAAAATGCAATGTCTGCTTTTAACTGAAGAGTTCCCATGAACTCTTGGCCCTGTATCACTAGTTACCTTGCAGTGGTGTAGGATGTGCTTTCATTTTTTTTTTTCCTTTTTTATTAAAAAAAAAAAAAAGGCGGAAAAAAAACATTGCTTTGAGCAGTAACTCTTCAGTATAGCTCAGTGATAAAGCTGTTCTTTGGTGATATTATGCATTGCCAAAAGTTGAGTGTGATGTGTGCAATCAGTCAAAAAATGTTCCTCTAGTATAAGAAAGTGAATTATCTCTTTTTTACTGCCCTCAGCCTTTGGCTTTAGGAAATGTAGCACAGTGTCAGGAAACATTTGTTACTGTTGAAAGTGTTTCTCGCGGAAGTAGGAGGCATTGGCCTGGGAACTTGCTGAGAGTATTCCCAGAGCTGCTAACTAGAAAGAGAGGCTAGACTCCGGGTCTAAAAAGATGAAAGTAGACAGTAGAATCTGGTTTTCCACAGCCATTCCTTCTGTCACAGTAATTCTCATTTAGCAGTGCATGGAGGACAAACCTAGGCACCTGCTCTTAGTCAGTGGCAGTTGCAAAACATGTGAAGTTGGAGGAAGGGATAAAAAAAATAAATAAAAATAAAAATAAAAGTGTCACGTGTTGAGGTTACAGATAGTAGACTGGACTGTGCAAATTCTTACAGAATTAACAAGAACTGCAAACCATGGTGAGCATTTCATAAACCAGTAGATATCAGATCTTCTGATCAGGTGCAGTTAGGTCAGGATATTCCTCCCAGTGTTGTATTTTAGCAGGATGCAGCTGTGTAGGAGAAACCATGCTCTGTCCCCAGCTCACGTGGACTTGACTGCTGAGAGCATCAGTTGCCAAGAGAGCAAATCTCTGATGAATGCATATATGACATAAATTCCATGGACCAAGTCCATTGGGTTTTGGGGAATGCTTCAAAGTGTACATCTCCTGTGTTAAGTTCATCCCATTGCAATATCAAGTCCCTCCTGTAAATTCTAAGTGAAATCTTAAAGTTGTTCAAAGAAAAACTTGCTAGATTTCTGACCCCCGAGGCCAAATTAACGTAGTTTCCTTTAACTTCACTCTTTGGAATAGCAGGAGGTTTTTGGCTGGAACTTTAAACACTTCTGCCTAGAGGGAAAGCCTCCATAGACAATTCCATCCTAAATAATTAGTAAACAAAACCACTGTTTTACTATGGAAAATACTGCCATACTGTCCCTAAATCAGAGGGAAGCTGAATGTAAGGAAGAAGGAAAAAAAAAAGAGTGGAAAAAGCAAAGCAAAGGGATAAAGTGTGTTATCATTACAGGTGTGCAATCTCTGTGAAAGAATTAGAGAACATGAGTTTGATGAAATATATATTGTGGGAAGATATTAACAATATATATGATTTATAAAGACAATATAGATGATTTATAAAGTATTTTAACAATTTTCAGATTGTTTTGATCAGTAGAAGATAGAAAAGAATGTGCTGTATATGTTAGATATAAACCAATATTACCCACCAGTTTGAAAGTGTTGTATGCACACTTTAGGCGCCTGCACAATCAAGTTTGTGAATCTCTGAAATTTAACAACAATGCTTCTAGTCCACAAGGATCAATCTGAAGGAGGGCAACATCAAGTTTCAAGATGTGGAGATGTGCCTGCTCTCAGGGGTTAATCAACATCCCTCTGTCTGAGGCAGCCTAATGGAGAAACAGGCCATGTCTTTTGGTACCATCCTATTGCTGCAGGATGAGCCATTATAATCAGACAGCTGATACATATGCGCAAAATATTAGGAATAAACAGATAAACACTCAATGATTTTAAAAAAAAAACCATGATGCACAGATACTGCAGCAGGCTGCAGCTATTTTTTGCTCTCTGCGTGGTTCCTTGGATAATTCTGTTCGGTAGCCAGTGACACATGCTTTTAAAAAAAAGTTGACTCATTTAAAGTGACAGTGTAATACTGTTAGGAAACCAAAGTATGTAGGTAAATATATATTAAGTATAAATTTATGCCTCTGGTAATATGCAGTTCTTAACACACTGAAAGCAATATTTAGCTCTCTTGATAGTTACCAGTGTCTTCAAGTGAATTATTTAAATTGGAATAATCTGTTTGCAGCAGATGCAAAGAGCAGAAGGAAACTGGAAAATAAAGGAAGGCAATGTCTGTATTAACACCCTAAACTAACCTGCACTTAGTAAATTTATAAATACAAATTTACAGAATAAACGCTTTGCAGAAATCACAGGTTGCTTAATGATTTGTGCCTACAATAGCCAACTGTACATATGCATTCTAAATTAATCACTGTGTTCTTACATTTTGCAATAATATTTATCTTTTAATTTTCCTTATTTCTCTTCAATTCTGCCCATTTCTAACCAAGAATGCAATATACAAGAGATGTTTAATTCCCATTACTATTATAGCAATATTGACTCTGGCTTGTGAATGCAGATAAAAAATAAATACACAAATAATGAATGCAAATGATTATGGCAGAAATTTCTCGATAAAAGCCACAAAAACATTGGAGGATTAGAAGGCATTACAGCTAACTCTGTTGATAGTGTTCTGGTCTTTCAAACTGACAAAGATTTTGCTCCAGACATCTTTGTAGCTCAGTCCCTGGAATTTAATCTCCGTAATGTGTTACCCTCACTTTTGTCCCACTGAATTTGTTGACAGATAGTAATTGGGTCACTGCTTTGAAATGCCCAATGTAAGCCCTGAATCCTGCCGCATGGTTGGCAAGGAAACTGCGCTGGTCCATGGAGCATGCGCACAACCCACTCCCAAACCCCAGGAAAAACTCCCTGCTCTGATGCCGGAACGTGCCGTGCATCCTCCCAGGCTCCCCTTCCTTCTCTGTTGCCTTGCGGCGATGTAGGAACAACGCAGGGAGGGGAGAGAGATGTGCGCTTCTCCAAATGGAAAGAGGCACTGCACAGCTATTGAGATGATGTGCTGTGGCTTTGTTCTTGGCCAGGGAAATGGCATGTTGCTTTATTTTTGAGAGGTCTTGAAATAGATTGTACATCAACTAGATTCGGTTTTAATGCACAGAATAAAGATAAATATTTCATAACTGCTTTACAGCTTGTTCTGCTTTGTTGTTCTTTTCCACTTCCTCCCTGCACGTCCCTTATGACAAGGAAAGCACCAATTATGTAAATCTCTTAACAAGAAATCCGGTGCTGGTGAATTTCTGTGTTCAGGTAATAGTCTTCACTGACTATTTTTTTGGAAGTCTGATATTACATGAAGCTAAAGGAGGAGAAATGCCCCCACTGAATTATACAACGGGCTAAAATCTATAGACAGTGAATTTCAGTGTTCATTGTGTTCTCTTAATTTTTCTCTATCTCTTAATCCTTTAAAACAAGCAATTTGTAGGTGTTTGTGCCTATAGGTGTATCAGATCCTGACGAGCAAAAAGTATTTTCCTTTTAAAAGTAAATACATTCTGCAGAGTCTTTGTTTATTGCATAATCTGAGGTAATTTGTGGCAAAGCAATGAACTTACGTAATTCACCTGTTTTGCAGTCACCAAATTTCTTGATTCTTTCATTTCATTTAAAGAAATCTTATTTTAATGGGCAGCTTTTTTCATAAGAGATCATGGCCTCAGTGTCTTCATAATGTTTTTCAAGCTTAGAGTCTCTAACGAAGGCAAAGGAAATGCTTGAGATTGAAATAGTCTACATAGTTTAAACTTTTTAGTGTGAATGAATGGGTTAGAATATTGTTTGTCCTGTCCATATGCTCAAGAAGGCATGATGCAGATGTTGGAACTGGTATTTCAAAGTAAAGCTGAAGTGAGTCATACAGCGGGGATTAAAGTCTTATCTTCAGGGTTCTCAGTCAGGCATTCTTGCTCTTATTACAGAAGCTAAAACTACAATTAAATAAATAGCATCTGACCACAGTCAGCTTTATTTAGGATCCTACAGGATGACTCTACCTGTCTGCCTATTTAAACACCAGCAAAATTTGGTGTAAGTGAAGCTAAGTATGATATTTGCTTAATAAAATAAAATTGGAATACTTTGCCCACACAGAAATTTCAAACAGGAAGAGGGGAAAAAAAAAACCTTTGTGTCTTTTTAGAAAGAGAATTCTGCCTTGTCTCATTAATATATATAGAAGTGTGCAAGAAAATCATGGCAAATTATTTGGGGGCTTCAAAGATATAATTGGAAAAGGCTTCTCCTTTCCTATTTTAAAAAATCACAGATATATCTTAATCATTTTCACACTTTTATGCTTATGAAATATTTCCCTACTAAAGATTCTGATCTCTGTAAGTTAGGAAACTGTAAATTAGGAAGACGGGAATTAGCACCATTGGTTTTTCAAAGGGGTAGAGGATTCCAAATTTCCACAAGAGAAAAATGAACTGCTAGAACTCTGTTTATTTACTGGAGCACAATAGTGATTAGCATTGTAAATTGAATACTTTGACTAGAAACCCAAGTGCTTTTTCCTATAGGTTAATTTAAACAAGGTAAAAGGACATCAGTAATAACTGAATTCATACTAGTTTTTTCAGTGTGGTCCAGGAACCACAGGAACCAGAGACTGATTTGAATGTTCATAAGTTTCTACAGCTGAAGCATAAGCTCCTATCCTACCACTAAAACACTTTGCAAAAGAGCTGTGAAGGCAAAATAAGGAATTTTATAGTGGAATAAAGATAGAAATCTTTTTTTTCTGGCCAAGTTGAGGCATCAGTGAAAGTTTCACATCTATAGCAGAACAAGCTTCATTAGCTACACTGCCCCGAGAGGTGCTTGTTCATTTACTTGAATCTAGGTACTAATAACTGGAAGAGATAGCATTAGGCTATTAACTTGATGGGCATTGGTGAGAGATTTTTTTTCAAAATAGCTGAAAGGTAGCTGAAATAGCTGAAAACGGAGGATAGCCATACACATGGCTACATATGAATACATATGAAATTGCGTGTTGTTTAATGAGGCTGGATGAACTTTGCGTGGAGACCCAATGCAGTGCTAATTTATGACCTGAAAATATTTGTGGAAAAAAGGAAACCATTGTAGAGCTTTTCCTTGACCTCAGTGTCATATATTTCAAACAGCTTATCAGTAGTGAAAGGTAACATACAGGGAGGGATATTTAAAGCACTAAAGACAAGAGGTGGGTAAGACCTTTCTGTCATATTGTCCAAGGTCTGGATTGGTGGAACTTATCCTTACAGAATATTTTCCAAATCTGTTTAGTTTGATTGGAGGTTTTGAAAGTGCCAGATGATAAGATTTCCACTGCGATCTTAGGGGGATACTTCCATAGCTTAATGGATTCGAACACTGCAGGGACTACTATTTTTTTTTTCTTTATTTTAAAATATTATTGAAGTTAATGGAATACTATTAAAACACCTCTCCCCACATTTCCTATTTGCATAGTAGATACAATGTTACTGGAACATATCCCATTTTTGTCTTTAAAGTTTCCTGGGAAACTCAGAGAGCCAAACTTTCCATTCTGTTCTTAAGCAGGACAGAATAAAAGCTGAAGCATATGAAAGGAATGAGAGTAAAATGGTTGTTTTTACTGTGATGTCTGCCCAATATTTTTTTGGAGTGGAGAGGTTGGGACCTGATGATACATCCATCAGAACTCATATGCAGAAAAAGTATGATAATATTTATTCCATTTTTACATGTGGGTAGCCTTAAACCCCAAGTAAATATTAACCGTAAATTTGAGTATTTTCTGCCACAAGATACTTAACAGTGGTTTCATTCTCAGTGATTTCTTACTTAATCTGCAGAATTCAAGAGGCTAATGTTACATGAAAGTTTTATAATAAATGTATGTGTACTTTTTTTTTTTTTTTTTTTCCAAAAAACACACATGGACATGCAAACTATCCGATTCCAATAAATATAGTCAAATTTTAGGCTTTTTTATTTCCCTGCTCTGGCTCCAAAAGTTGTTTGTCCCCCAACCAGCCTCCCCTAGATCAGCTTTGGATGCAGACTGGGGAGAAGATGCTGGAGTTTGCAAGCTGGCTGTAGCAATTTTGTGCTGCTTACTATAGGCACTAGTGGGTGTGTCTTCAAACTCCTACTGTAAATCCCTGCAACTGTCTCTATAAAAGTTAGTAATGACCTAACATAAAGTCACAGAACACAGGTATTCCTATAACTACAGTAACACCTGCATTTATCAAGTTGCAAAAGTAACAATTTTCAACAGCTATGCTTAAGGCTATGTACGCAGATTTACTTACTTAAATCTGGACTTAAACCATTGGAGTCCTAAAGAGTTGGGCAGAATCTAGATATACATGCATGCAATTCTGATCCTGATTAAACTTCATAAAATTTTACTTAATTCTAGGGGTTGCTAAAATCTTTATATATCAAACTATTTCCAATGCATTTGAGGCATGTTGGAAGTGAAACTGTCGGTTAAGGGCTCAATGGGCTTCCTATATTTGTGAGTTCATCTGCATGCAGAGTGCTACTTTGCCTGTGTTCTCTTACAGGATTCAGCTGGCAAAATGTCATCTGGAAAAGCCCTGGAGATGGAGAGTGCTAAGTTAATGGTTATAGCATGTGCTCAGGATCAATTTCCTTCTCACCCTCGTCTCCTGAGTCCCAGAGCAGTTCTAGCAACCCTGCTGGAGGTCATGTTGGAACAGAGTCTCTTCCATCTCTGATGAAACTCTTGGATTTTACTGAAAATAATTAAAGATTTAGTGGAATTAAAAAAAAAAAAAAGTAGCCTTAAAAAGAGCCTGGTGATCACATGCATATTTTAAACAAGCTGTCACTAAATAAATTATTGAAATAGAAATTTCCAAGTCGGCTCTTGATGCAGGACAACTACAATCTCTCTTCTGAAGCATGTGATTTGTTACCCTGGCCCGGGAATTTGCAGTCCTTACAAAGGATTTTTGGATTCTCTAACAGAGTTTATATATCTAGTCTATTTTCGGCCTGTCTCTTGGTATACGTAAATCTAGACATCTGAACTTTAAAAGAAAAAAAAATCTGATATACTCAGATGCTGAGCTTGTGTATTTGTTATTCCTTTAAAAGCTTTGAAGAGGGTTTCAATTTAGCGTGCCTTCTTGGTTCAGTCTTTTCTATAATATTAAGATACATGGGATGATGAACTCGAGATTTAATGGGATCATTTTGTATATATTATTAAAGCATTTACAGTCTACTAGGTTCCGGCCAAACAAGTATTAAAATGCAGCCTCTTGCCTGAAGAACTTAAATCTAAATCGCTCCTGTAAATGAAGTACGAAAGATGAACATAAAGCACGTGCTTGACACCTTCTCCCTAAAAAAATGAAGCACAGTAATTTTTTCTTATTTTTCCTTTCTCCTTCTCTCCTGAAGAGAAATAAGAGTGTTTAATAGTAGCTACCAGTGTGGATATTTTAGGATATAAATACTGAGGAAAAAATAATGGTCGTATAATGAATGAGACATAACAAATGAGACAGTGTTGTTCTGCCTTCCATGTTTGAAATTGTCTTATTCAATGTATGAAGTTGTCACGAATGCATAATTTGTGAGCGAGGCTTGAATAATCCTCTGATATGTGTTAAAGGAGCTCTTGAACTTTAATTTGCTCATTTGTTCTATCTTGGCCTGTGCTTGTCCTTTATTTTTTCCGGGTTTTTACTTGATTTTTTTATCAGTAATGGGATCAGTGTTATGGGATTCTGTGTTGGTCTATGACTTTTCTCTTGTTATAATATTATCTGAATTTTTTGAGCATGCTGCAAGAAGCAACCAGCTGCAGTGGTCTTTGACAGCTTGGAAATTAATGCTTGACTCTGAAGTATTAGATAGCAAAGACTGACTCTTTGGATGTCCTCTGTAAATGTATTTGTAAATGTATCGTTATCTGTAAAGGTAGTTATTTATCTTGTACTCCTTGCAAACTTGCAAACTGTTTTGGTTTTGCATCATTAAATTCATCTTATGGAGTTTCTTTTAATATATAAGATCACATTAAGGACTTTAAATCATTTTCATATCCTTTTCCAAAATAAATGATATATGTGTATGTGTATGTATGTGTGTAAATATATATATACAAACACATATATGTATATACATTATATATTTATACACACACACCACTCTGCAGTAGTATTTTGCTAATTTTCATACTTTGTTATTGAACTGGACTGCAAAAACAGAGAGGCATCTCAGAAACAACATTCTGCAGCTCTTAGGACAGTGTCTACTTTTCATGTTCTTCTAAAATTGATTTCTGAATTTTTTGCCCTCAGCTAGCAGAGTGTAGCAGTGCTTCATTGCTCAAGTCAGAGTGCTTGCTTTAACTGATAGGAGAAGCTAATGCAAAAGCATATTGCTCTTCACACACCGTGTACTGCACCCTTGCACTCTTTTAATTGATTTAATCTCAAATGCATCAGGGCACTGAAGAAGCCTCAAACCTGCTCCTTAACCAAATTTATTAATCTGGTAACAGGTATGCCACGGATTTAAGAGAGACCCTGAAAAAATATCTCACATTACTAATTAGAGAAAATTACCAGACAAATAACCTTTATCTTTATTATGAAGCTGAGGATATAGTCTTAAATCACTTTGAAGATAGTAACTGTTTTGTTTGAAGAGTTCAGGGAAAAATCTGTGGCTTAATGAATTTATGCTATGTATTTTTTTTTCAGAGTTGTGCTATATGAATGTTGTAAAGGCCTAGATATTTTTTGTTCCCATTTGTTCCTGTCTATGAAATAGCTGTGGAGATCTTTCTCATAGATTTATTCTTTCACTATACTGATTTTTTGTATTAGTTGGTATTCAGCTCTTTTCATCTATATATTTAATTCAATGAAATTTTCTGTAAATGTTCTCGCAACTAGAGAACTGTGATAGATGTATTGACATCTAGATTGATGCTGGTTACATGTTGATTGATAGAAGGGTGTCATATGGACTTATGCCATATGGTGGTGATACTGCTGGTTAGTATTTATTAAAAAAGAATGAAATACAGTTATTTAAGTTGCTTTTTTCTGTTGATATAGTCTTCTTCATTAGAGATTTGTCTTCTCCATTAAAAGTATTCTCTGTGATACTTGGCATAATACCTGTATAATCAATTTAACTGTCAATTATTCCTTCTAACTTCAGAACTGCTTCAGTTTTTTGAGATTAATCATCAGTTCATCTCCAGCATAAATCTGATTAGGGAGAGACATATTTATTAAATGTTACTAGAGTTCATCAAGCCATATTTATTCTGAGCTGTAGTATGAGGCTGGTATGAATTAACCACTATAGTTTAGAACTTTTAAGTGAATGAACGTTGTAATATTTTTAATGACATAGACACGTAACATTGTAAGAGCTCATATCTCTGTTGTTGTTATGAGTTTCTTGTTTAAGTTCACAGTTTAAACAATAGGCATAAAAATAACTTTGAATTATTTTGCCATTAAAAAAGGATTGTTAAGGCTAGTCCAAATCTGTATCAAACTCACAAGTGACATGTCCTGCTAGGTGTACATTGTCACATACTTATGTGCAAACATAATTGACATATGTTTTTAGAGGACTCAGTCTCACTTTAATCTTGTCAGTGTTTGTATATGAGATAGTTCTGTACTGAAATAATCAAAAATCTGCTGTATGTAACTTCTTTAGCATATTTAAGAGATCTTAAGATAGTGTAAGAAAATCACAGAATTTAGCCAGTCATGGTATAGTTTATGGAGCAGAGAGTGTTGAACACATCTTGTTGCATACTGACCAAGAAGAAAAAGTTTCTTGGGTACACTCAGAAAGAGAGAAAATGACTGTAGATTTACAATGAGGGCATTCATTCCTTGTGAGACATGCATAAATCTCCAACAGAGCCTAGCCTCAGAAAAGGTATTTCGTTTTTGAAATGACAAAATACTCTTTTCTGAAACTTGAGATTTATCTTTCTTTTGACAATTATTATTTCTTGATTTCAATTTCAATCCACAGATACTTTTAATGAGGTAAAACTGTTTTTCGACACATCAGTGATTCATCAAAAAAAATGCTTTTCTAGCTGTATTTGAGATTTATCCCTGCTATAAAGGCATGGAGTAGGATATAGAGAGGCTATGTGACTGATGAAAACCTCTGAAGTCTCCAGTAATGAGTGCAAACTCTTGTGACCCATGTACCATGTTTCCTACTTCCTGGAGGTCTTTCCTACTTATGCAGTTTCATTCTGCTACAGTTTCAAATGTGAGTGCAAGAATAACTGGTCTAGGCAAATAGGTTTTGTAGATTTTGCAATGTTAGCATTTTGTTCAGCACTTTTCATATGATGAGGAAGAGTAACTAACTGTCTTTGAATTTTGAAGTGAGGGCAAACTACCTGATCAGACACACAGTTATGTGCAAGAAAACTGTAGCCATGACTCTACCATGCTCTACTGAGTACAGCTGTTATCTGTTTCCTGAGAGAGCTAGACCATTCTGCTTAGCAGGAGTAATCATACATTCAGATCAAAGAAAAGTATAAATGATTATATAAATGATTGTCTTGCAAATATGTTAAAGGAAATGATTCGGTGATAAAGGTAAAGCATATATATGCTGGATACAGGGGCAGAGTTGTGTTTTAGTACCTATGTGGTGGTAATTTACAGAAGACACAATTTATTATCACTTTCAAATTTATAAAGATATGCAGCATTGCATTTATCATAAACCTCAGAAGTAATACAAAGGTGCTGTGTTATGTGCATTCTAAATCTGCTGATATTTGAAACGTGTAGCATGATAAATTATTGAATATGTTTATCTAGACTGACTTTTCAGGGCTTGATAGTAAGAGTGCTTTTTACATGAAAGTTGCTTCATGCTTTTCTTGGTTTCCTAAGAAAATTTTCTGTGTTCTGATGCCATTATGTATGCAAAGAGTACTTGGGATATAACCTACTTAACTCTCATCTATTCAATTGAACTGTAAAATCAAGTGATACAGTCTCGTATTCTACCTCCATTACTATGTCTGGTATTCTACATGCATTAGCATATGGTAAAACTGCCATTTCGCATAGATTTCAGCTGCATATGGGAAGCAGCTCATTCAAGGCAAAACTAATTTGCATTTATAGCTTAATCTTTAAGAACAGCCTCTTCATGTTCTGTTTATGTCAATAATCCTGATACTGATGCCTCTGAGACCCAGAAAGATTACTAGCCTATGTAAATGCTATCATTGGTGCCAAGATACTTAGGTTTCATTACTCAAGTTTGTTCTGTGCTTAGTTAGCTTTTTTAGATGGAAAAAAAAAAACGGAAAAAAAAGAAATAATGGAAAAAAAATNAAAAAAAAAAAACGGAAAAAAAAAGAAATAATGGAAAAAAAAGAAATATTTTAACTAATTTTTGGTCAGTGGCATTTATTTGATGCCATCACCTTTTATATGATTCTAAGATTTTTGAATTATAAAATAGCCTGACTGGATAGTATGGCAATAACTGAATGATCACAGTAAAGTCTCTTTTAAAAAACAAAGGAAAAAACAAACAAACAAATAAAAACTACGGAAATTGTAGGTCAAAATATATTGTGAGGAGAAAGAAATTGTGTATTTCACTTTCCAGCTGATAGAGTTGTACATTTCGGTAATTAGCTCAGTTGTTAATTCTATAGCACATTAACATTCTAGATGCTATGGCATAAATGTCTCTTATTTAAAGTGGCTGAAAAGAAAATGTGAAAATTCCAATCATGGCTGAATGGTGATACTACTCTTATAGTAGCACTAATCTTGCCCATTTCAAAGTTTTCCAGGATGGAAAGCAATTGAAATAATAGTCATATTCATACTTCACTCTTGAAGGAAAATCTCTCTGCAGGTTAATAGAATGGCTAATTTTTAAGTTATACACTAGCTAAATTAAGGCATCACACAAGTATTTCTCTCATCTGACTTTTTTGGCAGCATATCCTTCTGAACTGAACAAATTACTCAGGGCCTAGTTTTTTTGAGCCTCATCTGGATTCACCTCTTCTGTTCATAACTGGCTGAGTCACTGTTTGTATGCCAAGTAACATTATAAATACTCTGTATGAGTTACAAAAAAGTGACTTTTTTTCATTTCTTTTACATGTTAGTTGATATATCGTAGCATAGCTGATTGCAAAAAAAAGTAATTTTGCTGCCTTATGTAATATATACATGTATGTATATATGTTAATAGGTATACGTATGTAATGTATACATATGTGTTTATGTAATATATACATATATGTACATATATATATATATGTATATTGCATATATTGCATATATGTTTTCACTAAAACAATTAAATATTTGGCCATACCAGATAAAGAGCATAAAGAGAATATAAGGAATATGTTCATACTTTTTATTAAAAAAAAATGCACCCATGTACACACATACTCATATTTGTATCTTTATTCCAAACTGGACATATAAGCATAAAGATTTTAAATTTAGTACTTCTTTTTAATCTTTTAAATCTTTTTAAGACTAAAATACAGTTTATATGGCTTTCAAGATCACTTTTATATCATTGTAAATTTCAGTTTTGCAAATGAACCTATTCAATGCTGTAATGTTCCTTAAATATTTCCTTTCGAATAAGAAACTCTCTTCATTTATCTTCTAAATGTGTGAGTTTACACATTCTAAAATACACCTTCCTTCCTCAATAATAGCCACTATGGAATTTTTATGTTTGGTGCCATGCCAGAAAGCAACAAAGCAACATCATCTGTGCTTGTTTTTGGATTCTGCTTAGGGAGAACAAATTGCCATGTTACCTCCTGACTCAAATTTTGCATGGCTTCAAAGACCAGAGACAATAGGCATCCTGATATCAACAGGTCAAAATATCTTTTAGCTACAAAGCACATGATATCTTCTGTCAGTGTTTCTATTTATTTTAATGCATTTACTAGCAGATGAAGTTACATCTGAATGTTTAATTAACCTGGACATACAGATCCAAGCTTTGTGTTCCTAAGCATTCATATGCAAAGATAAAATGCAGTATGCTTCTGTGGCTGCTTTATGTGGTATGATGAACCCCAGCTCAGCATCATAAACACAAGATTCTGCTCAAAATTTCAAATTTGAAACATAAGCCAGGCTTTAGAATTATTTCCAAAATATACAAAAGATATTTATATATAGTGATATGGACTTCTTAAGGACTGAATCTGCTATGTTTTACTGCATCTTTGTTCATGTTTTATTTTTGGTTTAGCTGAGCTTCCTCATTTATTAGCCCTGCCAGTCCGGATGTGTTATTGTGCTATCCAAAATTGTTTTTCCTTTGGTTAGATGTTACACTCTAGCTTGTCAACAGGTTTGTCAGGGAGAAATACTCATGTGTCTGTGTACCTTCATTTTTAATTCCAATTTTGAAACCTCTGTGATAATTTCTGAGAAATGATAATTTCTGAGAAATGATTTTGTTTCATTAACAGTTACTTGACTGAATTTTATTATCTTTGTTTTCTTTTCAGTTTATCTGCTATAGACAGAGTATTTGCTTTTATCTCCCTTGCCTTCCACAAGTAATTATTGGGCAATGGATATGACCTTCAGAAAGCTTTCCCATTTTTTAAAGCAACTGAGTCTTAAGGGTCTTAAAAAGTATTTTTGATAAACAACACTCCTGACAATTATTTCAACAATGGCATGTATGCTCTTTGTAAAGTGTTAAAATACAGAAAAATCTACATTTTTCCCCACAATGTCTTATTTCTTCTAAGATTTATAATCTGTAAGACTTTTTTATTTCTTGTGACTTGCATAATGAGATCTCTTCACCATGCCTATTTTATGACTTTTATATGGCTTCATATTATGAATGGATGTCTACATCTATTACAAAATCATCAAACTCTGAGTTCAGGATGATCAGTGGCAGATAATATGCCACTAGGCTATGGCTGTGACAGTTGCCTAATGAAAGTCATCTTTTTGGCTCATGTGGAATAGCTTTTCTTAACTAAAATGTGAATGTTATTGAAAGAAAAACTATTGCCAACACATATTGGATGCAAAACATCTGATGTAGTCAATTCCTACCCTATTCTGAAGATGAGTTTCAGACTGATTTCTTCCTTGCTGCTTTAGTATGGTGCCTCCCTGCTCTGAAGAGAGCTCAGCATTCTATATAGATAAATAAACTCTTCTCAGAAAACATATGAATATTGACATAAAGTTCCAAGAGAAACAGCAATAAAAGTGCTAGTGCATATGGCTGTATGTCTTATTGTCTAGAACTTCTGGACTTTCTAAAACTTTTGAACCACCAAAAATTCATAAATTAGGAACAGTTCATTTAAGTAATATGAGAATTGTTCAAATTAGCTATGAATGCTAAAATTCACTCCTGAGTGTTAAACTAAAAATAATATATAGTGAGTCCCTTGTAATTCCAAAGCTCCCATGAGGAACCTAATTTTAACTGCCTTCTCACTTGTTATTACTAATTCTAAGCTACTAAATAATGCCTTATTCAGCACCTAGTTGATACCAACTAGCTGACAGCAGCAAAAGACAAGACTGATTTTCCTGAGAAGAACACCATATAGGATTATACTTGTTTAAACATATTTGCTGTTATTTTGGTGTCCACTGAAGGTGTTTAGTGGCAATAATGATAATGGCAACTCTCCCCTCCTTAGATCCAAAATAATATGGGAAAGTTCTGCCCTTGCTGACCTTAATGAGACATGAGCTTGCAAATAAAATATAGATGATAATAAAAAGGTCAAAATGATATACAGTGGCTGACATCTCTAAATGTATGTCTCATTAAGGTGTATTTTCTGTCTTGTTGAAAGAAAAAAATCTCTTCCAAAAATAAATTAGAAGTCTTAATACAGATGCTTTTATTTTGTGCTTAGATTTTTCTAACTGCTTCTATTCAAAATGGATAATCCCTATTAGGTGAGTTTTCTGGAGGAAAAGAAAAAAGAATGGGCTCTGTGACTACATCTGTGCTTGCCTGAGTAATGCTTATTCTCTCTCATCAAGGACCTTTCCTGAATTGACATGACAAGGACCTTTAGAGATTTTGATGGACAAAGGAATATTTGAGGTGAAGCTAATTCACAACTGTCAACAAAAAAAAAGGTTATTTTAAACAAATCTGGTTATTTTAAAAAATCTACATGTAGAGTCTTAAAAAGTTTATTTTTTACATATTTTGTAGGTATATTTTTTAAATGTAGTTGTTTTAAGGAGAGAAATTTTGCTGCCAAGAAATTAAGGCAGATTTTATACTGCCATAAGGCAACAAAATGAGGCCTCTTGAAATGTTGTCTGGTCTCACTCTCAGTGATTTCATGACCACAGCTGGAATACAGGTGAAGGTTACATTTTTTAAAATGCCTTTTCAGGTATGCATATAAGAAATATGGATATAGTGTCCTGGAGATATGTATTCACTAGTTACACATCTTAAAGCTTGGTGTTTGTCAATTATTGTTAAATGAGTCTCTTTGCTCTGAATTAAAAAAAAAAATCCATAGAACTAAAACTATGCACTATCAGAAATCTGGGTCTGGTAAGATATCGGTCTCAAATAACAAAGTACTGTAAGACAATTAAGACTTATCACCCAGCTATTTACATTTCACTACCCAGTGTTTTTTCCCCTTTTTGGATGCTATTTTAAGTATGAATAGTACTGTTAAATTTAGAACCTCAAAAATCATAGCCTTTCTTAGGATTTTGAATTAGAAAGAATTTTCTCAACCGTTAAGTTGATCGCAATTTGTTATTTAGAAGAGAGATCAATATTTTTGGTCAAATCTGAAACATGGCCAATTCCAGGGAGCCCAGTCTTCAAGTACTTGAATTTTAATTGTGATAAATGTAAATTGGAGTCAGAATTAACCGATGGCTGTGAAGTAAGAATTCAAAAGCACTTCTTACAAGATGTTAATGGTTTAAAAACAGCACATTTTTTTAATTATCAACTGAAAAGATTTTAACATTTTCTTTGTTACATAGATGAAGATGTCATTTCTGCTTGTATACTTCAGTACACAACACTGCTCTGCTTTGTCAGCAAATAGAGCAAAGGTATTTGCAGTATATGCTCCATCTGTAGTCTTGTTGCTATAGAAACTGTTGCCTTCTCCTGTACCTTACAGTATTCTAGGTTTTATAGGCAGGATTATCCTATCAAATTGATCTAATGCTCTAGTATGAATGCCATTAACTAGCTACTTATCCTTCAGTCATTCTGTAGTTCATTACGGAGAAATTCTACAAAAATGTTTTATAAATTCACATTGTTTGGCAGTGTTTTGGGAGAGAATGGAGTGAGAGGAACGAGGAGACAAAGGTGTGAGGATCCAGTGAGGTATTCATTCACTTCACATAAAGCATACAAGGGTAGGGAGAGTTAGCTCATCTTGCTTTCAAGACAAATGTGTATTTTTTTGTGCAATATTAAGTTGTAAAGACCATACTATGATGTGTGTGGCCTGAATTATACAAAGACACCCAAAAAATGTTTTTAAATAATTTAATAAGAATTTTCTTGCTTTGTTTTTTTTTTCTGCAAATAATCCAGCTTTTTCTGGTTAGAAAAGAAAAGGAAAAAAAAAGAAAAGAAAAGAAAAGGTGAATCATCTTTTTTGAGGTGATTTATTATTATTTGGAGTGATTTATTATTGTTTCTATTTTTATGATATCAAAATAATTTTTAAATTGCCATGTAATTCATATTTCTGAAAAATCAGTCGAGAAGAACCGAAGTGCTTTAAAAATGAAATGCATAGCAATGGAATTTTATTAGCAATCTTGACTAAAAGCACTTCTACATTGAAAAATATTCATGGCATTTATTGTGTAAAAAGTATGTCTTCTCATCTATGTAGATAAAAGACTTGATATACCTATTTTGGTAAGTTTATTAAGGTGACCTGTGAAATGATCTGGATTTTACATACATATGTTTTGTCTGATTTTTATTTGCTGAAATACTTCTGATCTGAAAGTATTAAAATGAAGTTCCAGAAAGAGATATTTTGTTGAATTATGTATGTCAGGTTATTTCAACCTTCTTGTGTAAGCAATGTCTCAAATTTATACCTTGTTTTGGATGTTCAAATCTGTAGGATTTTTTTTTTAAACACAGCTCCTTATTATACATTAGCACACTGCACTGTAGCCATTATAGGGTATTTCCCAAACTTTATTCTTTGGAATATGTTTTCCCTGATTACAAAATGGCAACAGTTGGGCCTGTTTCAAGTGGCATCATTTTAAAAGTTGGAATTTTTTTGTTTGTATAGCTTTTAGACCCATATTGGAAATATTTTCTTGTATCTTCCATCGACAGTTCCTTATAACATCCCATTCCCAGTGTAGTTGTCAGCTAATTTATAACTGTCCTCTTTTTTTTTTTAACCTATGTGTTTTATGTCTCTTCATAGTGGGACACAGATCAGGCTTATTTTATAAGAGTAAGAAATCTTTCAGTTTTAGTAGTGGATCAAAAATGCTAAAGTAACTGAATCTCAGCCATTTTCCTGGAGGAAAAAAACGTACTGTAATTCATACTAACAAAGATAAAATTCATTTCTCAAAACTATTTGTTCTGAACTTCCACAGTATTTTATTAAATACTTTCTTTTATTATTGCACCCTTAACCTTTCATTTGTGATCTGTGCAAAATAATCTAATCATACATACTAAAACATGTATAATCAGTTTTAAATATTTATTAGAAGAAACAAAAAAATGTACTGCAGTGATCCACCCCTGTGGGATTTCCTTTGCTTATAGTAACTGCACAAATGATTGAAGATTGTTTTTCTGACAGATACATGTTTTTCTATTTTCTATGCTCTTTATAATCATAGGCGATGCAATATATGCAGGTATTATGTCTGTTTCTCAATTATAATTTATAAAATTTAGAATTTGGAAGTTTTGACTCAATTCATTTAGACAAACGATGACAGAAATTGATTTTACAGATCTAGACTACATAAGATGAAATAATCTGAGAGAAATCATTTGGTTAAAAAGAATGTCTTGCTTCTTGCAAAGTAGTTCTTCTGCTTTTGTATTTTTTGCTTCTCTGTTGTGACCATACTTTTTGCTAAGAAGGAATGGTGATGAATAAGGTGCTTCATTAGATGGTAATTAAATTAATCTCTGTTTTATTTGTTATAATTCTTCAAGATAATTGTATGGCCTTGATTTTGAGACAAACTCAAGTGTATGCAATGCCCATTGGCTTTTCTCGATGCTCTGAAAGAAAAGCAAATACCTGAAATTGGATATCGAATTCCAGTATCTTATAAACAGCATTTGCACTTAACCAGCTTTTGGACAGGAACACTTGTGAGACAGTGTTCTGCACATGTATAGCAATCTTGAAATGGAGACCTGGGGAAATATCTCAAAAATATCTATAGTAATGAAAAACAAGGAATTCAAAAGGTCTGTGAAATAATGAAAATCTGAAAATAGCAAATAGGCAGTGGGATTGTCTCTAATAAGTGGTTCTGATATTAATGTTTCAAAAGCTATTTGTGAATATTGAGTAAGGCCCTGCAGTGAGGGGAAGAACTTCATCATTGCACTGCAAGAGTTAACAGAAGAGTGCTGAGAGGTAGGGGCTGGCCCCTGGGGACTGACAACTTCTTGTGAGCACTGAGACTCCTATCACCTAAGGAATCCTACTTCTCCAGTGCCCTTTAAGAGCACTCAGTTGCTCCTAAGAAATCATGTTTATCAATGTTTAAAATGTTTTTATGTGCTGTGTGACTGCATCATGGAAAAGAGGTTTGACATGCTGGATAAAGAGGGAACATGATGTATCCCATGACCGATAGGTTGTAAATGGAATCAGATTTAAGCATGTTTTTCTGCTGGTGGAAACCCTGTCTTCCTTGCACCCACAGGAAGTGATTTTGTTTCTAGAGAAAATTTTACAGGTTTAGGCCAGGTTTGTATATCTTTATTACAGCATTCTAGTAATTAAGTCCATAAAAGTCCTTCGTTTAGGTGGAAATGCTAGTGTACTGCAACTCTTTAAAAATACTTCATTTTTTTTCCCCTTAATTCAGTTTTTTAGTTTGGCTGTGTTATTTTACTTTTGGTTTAAAATTGTCTTTACCTTTGCATAGCTTTAAAATTCCTATTACAGGATTGCAAGTCTCATATAAAGAAGCTAGGATTGTATGATGCTTGTGTGTACTAGGGTTTTTTTTTTCTTAATCAGACAACATAGTATTAGAAATTTGTTTTTGAAGATTTTTTTTAGATTTTTTGATTGATTTTTACAATGATAACTTTACAATAATGACTTAAATGTTTAATCCCCTTAAGAACGCGACAGTTTACTTTTAAGGTTTTAAGGAGATAAGTTTTTACTTCTTTCATCCTTTGCACCAAAAAACAGAGGTTTGAAATTTTTGAGATATTTTGTACAGTACGTTCATATTCTTTTCAATCTTACAACAGTTGGTGAATGTGCATTAAGAGACCATCTTCCTGTTCCCCACAGGAGATCACCTCCACACAACATATGCAGCATTTATCTGCCAAATTTCAGAAGTATTTTGAATAGAGCTTTTCAAAAAATTATTCCATCTGGAGCTCTTAGTCTTTTCCAGAGATTCCAGAAATTCTACTAAATGAAATTTCAGGACTCTTTAGGAGATGCTTAAATAAACTTAATAAGCTTAAATAATTTTTAAAGGTAAGGTTCCTTTCAGTATTGTGAAATAAGAAGCCAAATTTTCATTTCTTTAAAGATCCATGTGTATGAATATGTGTGTCTATTTATATATAGAATATGTTTTACATACGTACAAAAGCCAAATCCTGTATGTACAAACATACAGAAATAAAAACTGTAGCCTAACTTTGTTTTCAGCTGTAAAGAGGATGGTGACCAGGACTGTTAAGTGGTATGCACACCTTAGGAGATATAGTTTGTGGTGTTCTCAGCATACCATTTAATTGATAACATTATTGAGCCAGTTCATTCTATTGGGAAATGAAAACTTACAATTTTAGGTGGAAAATTTGAAAAAGAGTCATAGATGGATTGACTAAATAAATGCAAACAGCAAATCCTCTATTCTCCTCAGACTATTTTCTTTTACTTATGCACACAGTATCTTGCTCCCAAGTTGCCTAGACTGGGCAAGGAAGGATAAGTGACATTATGAATACTAAACAATCTATTCACTTCAGCTCTTTGCCTGGGAAAAATTTAACCTTTCTTCTGCTAGCTCTGCAATTGTATTCTTTAGCACTGAAAATGAGAACTGAAGAACACTGTAAATGGAAAAATAGTAGTGAAAGTACTTTGATCTTATGAGCTCCCTAGAATTTGGACTGTTTATTTTTTGCCATGATAATTTGGAGAATGACAATTATGGATTATGTTTGTGGTCAGTGTTTCTGGGCTGAATAGGTGTAATTTGAAATTGTTTTAATTGAGGTAATTTTACAGTCACATTATATGAGCTGACTTCTCTTAGCCAAAGGCTCATTTTATAGAGTATTTGTTTCCTAACACATTTTGACAATATGATTTTTAGAAACGGTTGTCTTGGTAACCCATTCATTTTGCTTTCATCTATGAAAAGCAAATGAGAAAACATTAACCTGGCTAGAATCGTTTCTTAACTCTTCCATGATTTACTCATTTTCATTTTCATGTCAAATAACACACAAACTCAAATGCAAAGTAATATAAATATGCAATATGTAACACTGAATAATGTCATCTGTGCGTCTCACAGGCAGATGTACTATCCTCACTTATTCAGTACATAATTCACAGGGGTTTTAATTATAAGCTCTTCAAGGCAGTGACCTCATTTTTAAAGACATCTGTAAAGTGCCATGCACAATAATGAAATGATCTGAGTAGAAACAGAACAATCCTGCAAAAAATATGTTGTGAAGTAGGAATGTGTATATATATATATATGTATATAAAAGTTATGTGCCTTTGCATACTTGCCCATTACTTTTTCAAAATGTCTTTGCATTGAACTATTAGTTCATATTATGCTTTTTTGTGTGTTTTATTCTGACTACAATAAATTACCTTGAATCTGATTTCAGATCTTTTCCCCTTAGTTTTGTAGTTGCAAAAACTTAATAAAAGGGGGAAAAAAAGAGAACAAAACAAAACAAAAAAAAGCATTTCTATTTTCTAAGATTTAGCTTGCTAAGAGTATCGAATTGCAAAAAAAATACTGTTTTAGCAAACAGATTATGCAAAATGATGAGAAAATGAACTCTTCATCGGTTTCTTACTGAGAATTACATGTGAAATTAGGACACCTAATAGCTGTATTTATAATTGTTACACCTAACTTAGTAGCTATAATAACATGAAGCAGTACACGAACTTAAGAATTTTGAAAGCAAATTTGAAAAGTATTGAGAAATCTAGTTAGTAAAGTGAAACATGAAGAAGGAAATTCTGCCAAAATGGAACACATTTGAGCAATCTTAAAAAGCACACTGGTGAAGACATGACTGATCACATCTCCAAGTGAACAGAATGAAGGAAACAGGAAAAAAGCCAAGTGCCTTCATGATACACTGTTCAAGATGTAAGGCTGAGGGAAAAAATAGCTTTCAAAAAAAAAAAAAAAAGGGAAGGCAACAGAGTTAAAATAAAAATCACTTAAGTGTTACTTAAACTGGCAAGGAAAAATAGAAGAGCATAAAAGCAAAATGAATTTATTTTATTAAAAAGATAAGGGGACATATGAAAAGCTTTCAGGAAAGCATGAAAGAATAAAGAGAAAGTAGTACCAATATTAAATAAGACAGATAAAAAGAATGATGTTAAAAAATGACTGAGTGCCAAATCCTAAGGTTCTAATATTTGTGTTTTTCCTTCTATCAATTTTCTGTTGAAAATTGTGACAAAAGTGAATCTTGTTTTGGTTTCTCCCCCTTCTCTCTCTCTCTTCTCCTCTCCCCTAACTCCCACAGGAATAGCTCATACAAGTTAAAAAAAACATAGCTGTTAATAACTCTTAGATCTCAGGGAAAGGATTTTATTGGTTTTATTGTAGGGGGTTTCATTTTTCATAGCCTATTTCTTGATATGTTGTGAATATAGGAAATTACTATGTTTTTCCCTTTGTTATGTCAATATACACCTTAGAAATTCAAACCTCTGGAAACTGGTAAACACTGACAAAGGGGGAGGATGTTACAGAAATACTGCTTCTGCCGTTTATTTATTAATGGCAGTTTTATAATTAATTTATAATACACTTTCTCTTATCCTGAATATGGCACACACACTTCCTGAGGGCAAAAGAATTCACTATATCTGTACTGAAGAGCCTGCTGTTGTTCCCCTCTGCATCATTCAACCACTGTGGAGGTACATGGACTTCGTACTCTAATGCTGTGTCCCAAAGACTCTTCAGTTTAAAGGACACATCTCAATATTTTAGTTTCAAATGCTGTTCATGTCACTTTTACCCCTCCTGATTCCTGCTCTATCATCTTTCTACACGGCCTGCACAGATCCAGTGCAGTGTAACCCACTTTGTTACCTCAGTAGAAGATATCCTGGGGAATATAAGACCCTTATTAAGGTTTCCCAAGTTCCAGTTTATAATTTTTCCATATTTTTATGAGGAATTCCTTCTTATTATCCATTTCATGAATGCATGTGTAACTCAAAGAAGATTAGGTGAAAATGCAACTTAAGCATTTATTGCACTTAAAGCAACATGCTTAGAGAGGATTACTTAGACAAAGAGTGAAATTATGAGAAAAACTGCTCATAGGCTAGCAAATAACCACAGTATGAAAAAGGTCTCCCTCTTTCATCTTGCTTTTTGTTTTCTTAATGAAATGACAATGAGTATATCAGCATTTTTTTTTCATGCTGTTTTATTTGGTGAAGCATTTAGGTTTTATAGGCAGTCAATCCTTTCAAGTCTTCTAAGGCATCTTGACCGATTTCATCATTCCCTTGAAATTCCTTAATTTGTTTCCTTCAGTAGGAGAAAGTTGTCACTTGGAGTGACAAGTCTAGAGTGGCTGTCCCCAAATTCTTCCTTAAGTGGAAAACCTCTTTCATTTAATGAAAACCATATTCCCAGTGACATTTTGGTAGGGAATTTTTAAAGACCAGAAGGATCTTATACTTGCTTCTTGGTGCTGTATACCCTTCCCGTTTTGGTATGTCCCCATAGGACACAAGCACTCTTTAGATAGCAATGGAAATACAAACCGTGTGAATGCTGAGCATAGCTGGCTTTGTGCCCAAAGATGTTTAAGTGTATGGATTTGCCTAAAAGGAGAGATCCCTGGTGCCAGGCTCCATGACTGCACATTGCATTAGTGGGTGGATAAGATCTTGACTTTACACACAGATGGATGCTATAAACATATAAGTTTACTATTTTTACTATTCCTAAAAAAACCACAGTTTTTAACTGTGGGACCTTAAAGAACACATACGGTGGGTTGAACATACATTAATTATTTAAAAAGATTGATACTACTCAACAAAATGTTGCCAGTCTCTAAAACCACATGCATATATATTATATTTTTCCTCCCTTTAATATACCAGATATTCCAGTCCTCTGTGATCAGTAATTTAAAATGGACTGCAGTTTTGGTGACTTGTCAGGTAGCGTTGTCCAACTAGTTAATAGTAATTTAGAGGTCTTTTAAAAATTAATTATTATCCAAGAAATGCAGAGAAGTATTCTGTGCATGTTTAAATTAAATCATACACTTACAACTTACACATGCTTAAAAAGTGATTTAAGAAGAGGTAGCAGAAGAACATTAAATGTTAGAAAGAGAGATTTTCTCAGCAGGATTGGATAGTAAGAACTAAAATCACACATCTGATTTTTCCTTCTTCATAGCTCAGTGGTCAGAAACTTGGCCTATAAACAAAGAATAGCTGATGCTCAGTGATGGATTTTTTTATTTCTTCTATAAGTGAGAAATAGTCCCCAAGAATCTTTGTCTTTATTTTACTTTCTTGCTACTTTTGTAATTATACAAAGATTATGAGATACTGTATGAATATGTTATTTGTTTTCCTCTGTTGTAAGCCCACTTGGCAGGTTACAGAAGTGACAGAGATCACTCCTCTGAATCGAGGAGTCAAAGTATTCTAACACTTCACTGATGTCAGATGAGCTGAATTCCCATCTGACTCAAGTAACTTGGCATGAAGTCACTTGATAGGAAAAAACAAAGGTTTCAGTTAGATGGAGAAGACTGAGGTAGAAAACTTAAGTAGATTTTATCATGTGTATATGCAGTAGCTTAGATTTCCTATATACTGAAGTGATGTAGCAGGCTGTTCATAGCTTCACATGGCTTTCTTGAAGAAATTTCTTGCAACATTGATTTATATAAGCTTTGCATATGGCAGAATGAATTTCCAGCTTATTCCATCCATATGAGGCCTCACTACTGGCTCTCTTGTATATGTGGTTTTCATCTGTCAGGGATGTGGAGTTGTGGTGCAGTGTGTTATCTTCTGGATGCATCAACACTCCCTTAGCTGGCAAATGCTCTTATGCAGGATGGCCTTCAGAGAATACTTAAGGACAAAACAGTTGCCTTACTGTGACTTGGTGGTAACTTCATTTTAGAAGATGTCCACAGGGTGGAACTTTGGCCAAAGTCTTTTGTTTTTGTGAGTGCAATCAAACCTAAGCAAATGTAATGTTGGTGCAGTTTTTTATAAACTCTAATGTCAAAGTTCCATAACTTTAAATGTGTTAAGCTTGCCCTTTTTGAATATTCTAATTAAATAGAAAATTAGTCCAGTCTCTAAAAACTAAGACAAAATTCTTTAAATTGCAGTGTGAGAGTCTCTGAAATTATATTAAAATTCAGTATGTGCTGGATCTTGTCAATTGTGACATTTATTAAAACCAAGGGTTTTTTTTTAGGATGGAAATGAGATTCTGATAACTGCAAACTCATACAACATAATCCATGATGCAGCTTTGAAATCTCATTTAAAATGTTTTAAATTCTGATTTTTTGCTCCATAAATTCTCTATTTTGAGCAATACATGGAGCTCTCTGGTTTTGGTCTGGTCTTGCATTTTTCAAGAAACTAGCTGTCAATTATGTTTAGGCTGTCAATTATGTATTCATCTAGAGGTGGACGGTTCATCTTTTGCACATCTACCTTCACATCTGAATTATCTTTGCTATTGTCTGAACTTAGTGAAGAGTAGTGACTGATCAGGATAAAAATTACAGTGAACTTAAGGATGTCTGTCAGCTCTCTTAGTTCATACGGGCCTTGTTCCTAATCTCATCTAGTAATAAAATAATTTCTGAAAGTAAACAAATTAATGCAAGCTTCTCTGTTCCGTTTGGAGAACAAACATGCCTACAGGCATGCGAAAGCAAAAGAGAGTGTCTGGCCATATAACTGATGTGTAAATGCCCCCGAAGATCGAACAGAAGTCATTTAGGCAGAGATTTTTACCTTCTATAATCATTATATTTGGAAGTTATGACTATTTTTGTATCTAACCACTCTACGTGCAGAAGCACCACCTTCCCTTCCTGCCAGGAAGGTTCAGCCAGACTGATGTGAATGGAAAGCGTGGGCCAAAGAGCTTCAGAAGTTCTTCTGAACTTTGTCCTAACGCTTTAATGTTATTTTAAGACTGAGTGATGATATCAAACTTTTAAAACAACTATATTTGAAAGATTAAGAAAATTTTGCCCCACTAAAGCACATTTAGTAGTTGAATTCACATCAGTAACCTCACTGATAGCACATTACTTAATTGTATGAGTTTGGAGCTCTGAAACACCTCAGCGAAGAAATAGAAGTACTCACACACCTCTGGCTTTGAAAAGTAAAGCCAGGAATGTTCACCGTATTATAAAACTCTGTAACTCAGCTTTTTTCCTTCTTTCATCTTGTTAAGTAGTTGTTGATGAAGCAAACGAACACGTATTTTGTATTAATAATGAAAACAACCAAAACCCATTTTTCTAGGTTCCTTATGTATGTATTTATAATAAGATTTTGGAAACTCTTTTCATATTATGTCAGAAGTACAAATATTTAATCAAGCAAGTGCTGGTTGTATGTTGTATGTATGTTTCACCAAATGAGAGGAAGAAATTTTCAATTCTCTCAGAAACGAAACGTCTTTGTAAAGTACTGATACCCTTTCTGTCTTCTGTGACTTTGTATGCTTGTGTGTGCTGATTTTACATGCACTTACATGTACAATGCATTTATACAGGTTTTACAATGTGTTTATAGAGGTTTTATAGATGTTTTGGTGCATTGAACAGATAGTTAGCTGGTGTCCAAAGAATTTTATAGAAGAGTCCACTGACATCAACTGAGTGCATAATATTTTCGCCAATATTTTTTGATAATCAGTAATACTTTAGGAATCTATTTATTCACAAGCCTTTCTACTGCTCTACTATTGCACAGTACTGAATTCTAAATTTCAAGAAAAGATACTTTGGCAGGAAAGCTTGTACAAATAGGTTATGTTAAGGAGAATTAGTATTCTGGTCATGCCCCCATGTGACAGCTGAAGTGAACCAAGTTAAATGCTTTCAGTTATAGAGCTGTGCTAGTTGCAGCTTGTCTATGAATTTGGTCATTAAGAACTTGTGTATAAAGCATAATAACTACTGCTTCTGAATATTTATATGCTAAATATTGGAGAATAATCACAGATAAGTCTTTTTCTCTCTCTTTTCACTACAGATAGAGAAGAGAGAGTGCTTTTCATGGTTTCCATTGTAGCTTATGATTTGAAAAGGCATTATAAGTTGATCATGAGTAAATTCTGTGAGCATTATGATGACTGTTCACATCTGTTTAAGCATGTGTTACAATAAAGCAGCTACTATTACGAGGCAAATTCCCAAATTAAAAAAAAAAATCCAAAATACTCCCAAAGCTTGCAAATAATAGTTTTCTTTTTCCTCATTTGGATGACTGCCACTATTTGTGATGGTCCCTAGTGAAGACAACTGTTTATAAAAGGAGTTGTTTTTTGTTTTCATTCAGATTTCTTTGGATGATACATCACATGTCAGACTGTCACAAAATTTCAGAAATATTCACAGTTAATATTTGGTATGATCTGATGTTCCTTGCAGGAACTCTAAAACATCATTTCTGTAAAGAAACTTAGTTTTAGAAATATATTTATACCACGTCTGAAAAATTTCTGCTGTGTATTTGCTCTGAAGTAGGTAGTATTGTGGTTTATTATATTTCACAGTGTGAAGCTTGGAGTCTTGATCTTCAAGAAACATACATAGGATAACTTTCCTCTATTTTGTCTTCCCCGCTAGAGTTTTATTTTATAATACACTTAAGTGCCAATCAGCTTTCTCTATTCTTTATATACAATGTGGTTTTGGTAAACTGCTAAACTATCTCAAGAGATCCGTTGATTATTGAGTTTTATGTATCACCAAATTGCAAAGATTCAACCCACTTCTTCAGTCTTATTGAATAATTTTACTTTTTTTCCTGTTAAATCCATTGATATTTTGATTTTTGGATTTTTTTACTTATTCAGCACTTTTAACATGTTTTCTTAGAATTCTGCCAGCAGATTTCCCAGTAAAATATACCTGGAACAGAATTCTCTTTTGTGTTGAGGTCTTTTTCTGGATTGTAGCTGTGGAGATACCTCAATAAAATAATGATTCTATTGGACCATTTCCTTGGAATATGCAAGTGACATTTTCTGCACTCTGCAACCTTCTGCAAATTCTCTTGGTAAGAATTCTAGGTTCTAGATCTTGTATTTAATATGTACTTTATGCAAGCAAAGCTTGCTAGAGATTCAGTTGTTGCTGAATCTGTCAGGAAAGGGTCAAACCATCTTTGATATTTTCCTCTGTTAATAGGTTTTTGTTATCACTTGTGCAAGCTTGGAAAGTCCATTGTAAGGACCTCTAGTAGTTGTGTTAATTATGATATTGATATAATTTGGACATTAAAATAAGCCAAATTTATCAATAAGATCAGAAAGTATCATGTGGTTAGTAATGCAGGTTGCAGAGCTTTTATCTGTGTTACCTATTGAATACAGTAGAGTACAGTAGAGTAAAGACAATATAAATTAGTGGTATGCCACTTGAAAGAATATAGATGGATGCTTCCTTGTCACTATCAAATTATTCCTCTAGTCTTTTATCTTAAGGGGCAGCAGATGCATAAATAAAGCTTTGACACATCAAGTAATCAGGTGTCAGAAAACAGTTTATTTATAACTTATATTTTATATTTACCTAAAGAAAGTGTTTTAGGTCTGAAATTTAGTTTAGTGATCTACTCTTAATAAATAGTTTGTGATGAAATTATATCATCTGAAGTAGAAGAGGAGTAGACTCTAGTAGAAGCTTTTATCCCTAGCTTTGCTTTTTCTTCTTGATATACATTTCATGCAGCACAGGAACTTCATATCTCAACTTTTTAACACTTTATGTGATAGATACTCTGTATCAAACACTTCATATTTGGGATGAAATTATATTTTGATTTTGAGTGGAGTTTTTTCAGCAGTAAGATGATTGATAGTAGAGGTTGATAGTAGAGATGGTAGCCAAAACTCTAAAAGCCATTTTCATATTTAAAAACAAATGAAGTATGAACAATAGAACACATTGCTTATAATCACCATAATATGGTGATTTAGATATATGCTGATCCAGATTCTCAACCAAATATGTACACAGTATTCAGCAGGTCAGTGGATGATATTAGCAGACAGGCATAATTCCTAGGTCTCTGCTTCTTTTGTAGATGTGCTTCCTACACGTTTTTTGATCTTATTCCTAGAAGCTCTTCTACCTTTGGAGACTTTTCTACCTCCTTTTTTTTTATCTTTCTGAATTAGAGATAAGAAGAGAGGGGTCTTTGTTGGCTGTTTGAGGAATAATAAAATGTACTGAAAAGCTGATCTAAAACAGTACTTCATAAAAAGGAGTAACAGAAGGTCCATCAGTAGGGGAGTTTGTGGCCAGACTAAGAAAAGTCTGATAGAGGTGATCTGGACATCACTGATTTGTCTGTGACTGTGGGAAATTGCCTAGCTTGCTTCTGAAGGCCTTTTTATTTTCTGTGATATGATGGAAATGAAAATCTCCACATCCCAGATGAGCTATGCTCAGTATAGCTTTTCCAGACAGTTCCATTCTTGGCAAAAAAAAAAAAAAAAAGAAAGAAAAAGGAAAAGTTGAATTGTTGAATCACTCAGCATACGTTACTCCCTCCATACCTTACAACTCAGTCTCATCATCTCATCAGTATGCTAACACTTGAAATAACCCTTTCCCATGCTAGCTCAATAGGTTACTCTATTTCTTTTAATTGCATGACTAGAAGGAGAAAGATGATACCACAAAAGCTGCTTTTCACAGTTTGTAAAGTGCCAGAAGCCTGTTTACTTTTATGGCTATGGCAGTTAAGAAAGAGGAAAAAAAAATCTACTAGCATGTACTCAGAAATTTATAAATAGTTTTCTATGCCACATGAAGACCAACAGAACTGTTTTAAGGCAGAAAGCATTTAAATCCCTTGAACATGGAAGGAGTTAAACAAAAATCTTCAAATATACAGTCTGTTAAAATGGTTGCTTTAAAGACAAAAATTAAAACAGTTCTAAGACGGAAAGGCAAGATTGCCACAACTGGGAACCCATGCAGTTTGAAATTTGAGCTAATTGCTCAATTGTAAGCCCTGAAATATCTTTAGGCCATTATCTTTAAAATCGACATCTGTCTTACTAATCACACATGACTGCTGAGAAATTTATTGTTCTATTTCTGTAGTAGAGGACTTGTAATTAACTGCCCCAATGCAAATAGTATGCTAGAAAACCAAGGGAAAATTTATTTAGGATAAATAAACTCTCTGATGTTTCCTTGCTGAGGTTATCCAGAATATTACTAAATCTCTCTCAGTACATCTGCTGTTATTGAAGAGTCTTCTATATTTTGAGGTCAAAACAAGACATTCTGTAAAAAGTCCCACTTGTTCCTGAAGATTTTCTCATGATCCTGGCCGGGGAGTCAGCTGCAGGCACAGGGTCACATCCAAGTGGTTTTGAAGATCTCCGGAAGAGACTCCACCTCTCCTGGTAGCCTGATCCAGTGCTCTGTCACTCTCACAGTAAGGAAGATCTTCCTCAGATGGAGATGCAACTTCCTGTGTTCCAGTTTATACCCATCATCCCTTGTTCTGTCACTGGCTACCACCAAGAAGAGTTTGGCCCCATCCTCCCTGCATTCTCCCCTCAGGTATTTGTACATATTGATCAGATCTCCTCTCAATTTTCTCTTCTATAGGCTGAACCCCTCCAGGTGAGGCCCAACTCCCTTAGTCTTTCCTCATCAAAACCTTTAAAAAATATACCTTGCAAGTATATACTGCACCTGACTTAACAGTCAGTGTATCTTGAAGGCAGTGTATGCTCAAAAACACTGCTTTTGAGAATGATGAATCAGGTAACTACCTTGGTGACTCAGACTTTATGTGCCCACTAAAAACTAAGTTGTTTTGACTAACAGACTTTTGACATCCGAAATTGTAATTTGGAAATATTTCTATATGACTATCTTTGATGAAAAAATACTTTTTGACTTTTGTTATCTTAGCAAATCTAACTCTGAAAATGTTTGTCAGTGCTCAAGAAATGACCATGTACAAGAACTCACTTTATCTGAACGCTTTATTTACAGGTGACTTTAGGATTAGTCAGTTCTTTGTGTGCTGACAGTGAAACTTAGAAAAAAAATAGTTTCCATATATTATTAGTAACTTACAACTCCTTGAGAAGATGAGAGATTCAGATGATTTTTAGAAAGATTTTGTGATTTAAGGTTAATGGACTATATATGTTTATATTTTATCACTCCAAGCGATTTTTCTTCTAATATCTGAATGGTAATATAATTGTAGGTCACTACTTCTGCAATTCATTTTTCCTGTTTCTTTCTGATTCTGAATTTCTTTTTAAAAAATATTTATTTATTTGTAAATAGGTCTTAAGCTCCCTACTAAAAGAAGGGAAAGAGAGTAGGGCCAGCAAAGTAAATAAGACCGTTTATGTGAATGACTAAATTATTGTAAATTCCATGGGCACTTTTATTCAGCTTTCAAATACTTGTTATTGACTATCTTGAGCTTTTGTTAGTTTAATGCAACTCAGAATAGATGTTATCAGTTATCTGCTAGTGATTGTTCTAATACTTTCTTGGCTAAAGATTGTATTCAGCTTATTTTTGAGAACTCTAGAGTATATTTTCAAATAATATGGTAACAATATCGGTAAATCTATCAGCATTAAATGAGGGAGCCTATATATCTCATTAGTAGAACACAAAAAGACAGCAGATGATTAAAATAATTTAAATTGCTTTGCATACATTTTTTAAACTTCACCGCTTTCTAAAGAAACCTGTTATATAAAATATTTTCATCAGACTAGGTTTGTTACCAAGTAAGTAAACCATTACTTTCTCATCAATGAGAATAACGATCTCGTGATGGAGTTCTGGTTGCAGCAGCGTACCAGTGTACCAATGACAGTGAATTATTTCTAGCTAGTTAGAAGTAGATAAGAAGGATCTTAATGCCACTTAATGCAAGTCTTCTTTTTTTTTTTTTTAAGAAGTATCCTTTATGAATGCTGAATTTTATTTTCTCCCTTTGGCAGAGTTCTGCTCGATTCTTTATTTTCAAAAGACAAATTAATGACAGCAGTTTTAACCTGCATTTCACTGGAAATGAATGTTTTGGCAACTGGCCATTAGAACAGATTTTCTCTGCAACATAGCCATGCTATAGTGATCATGCCAAAGCCTGGCATTTCAGATAGCTTCCTTTTCAAGAGCAGGTGTTCATTTATTCCACATCATTCTGCAACCTTGGCAGATGAGCTAAAATTCAGAACTAGTGGGTGGAGAGGAGAAAACAAACTAAAAAAATGGTTTAACTCCATAGGAGAAAACTGAAAACCTTGTGCCTAGAACCTGAAGCAGAAAATGCAGAGAGAGGAAGATGGAACACTGCATCTTCAAGGGTCATCTCTTGATGTGAAACTGGGGTGTGGTGGGGAGGGTGGGAATAGGGGGAGATAGTGAAATACACCTGAACATAGAATCTCACTAGCTTGTCTGGGCCTTGTATTTGTCCAAGGAACGTTATAGTACCTTGCCTATACAATTAATAAGGTAATTTATGTATTGGTTAGACTTGCCTACGCAAAAATCTTAATGAGTTAATAAAATTTGTAGGAGATTATATATCATTTATAGGATTAATAAAATTTAAAGCTTTTCTCAGCAACATTTCCAGTCTCAGCACTATTTTTTTTTATTATAATAAAGTTTTATTTTCTAAAGTAAATTTTACTGAAAATCTTCTATTAGAAGATAAATTTACTTGAATATCTGGACTTTATCAAAACTGTTTTACTTACACATAAAGTAAATCATAAAAATTTGTCACTAGTGCAAAGCATAGCATAAATTAATGAGATCTAACAACAAATCTGTGTTTGAGACATAAATGTATAATATAAAAATATACAAATAAAGCATATATTTCCATGGGTATTGTATACTTGAGGGAAATAAATATTTGATGAGCTTCCCACTGAAGTACATTTTCCATTTATTCTAATTGACACAATTTCTGTTCCCTTGCTTACAAAATCATAGAAGTATTTTATCTTAAAAACATTCCTTCACTTTTAAATAGACCATCTCAAATTAAACTAAAAACAACAAACACTTTCGTATTATACATTTCTTTATTTATTCCTTGGCCAGTATAAATGTTAAGGAGTTGTTAAGGAGTCTCATATCAGAGAAATAAATAGCTGGAGGTTATTAAGTCTACTAAGAGGGAAACAAACCTAGTACAAAAGCTACCGAATATGTATATAAAATCAAATTTGATTCAAGCCAGCTGACTAACCCACCTGTGTTCTGAATTGAAGATTTTATGGGATGATGCAGAATTTTCTTGATCAAATTATAAGAGAATCAAGTAGATATGTCCAGTGAACCTATTGTAAATTGATAGTCCTGAAAAATGACAGTAGCTGTCTATTCCCTGACACTATTTTACGCATAAAAAACAAACAAAAAAAAAAGGTTTTGAAATAGTTCAGATGTCTGCTTTGAGCTTAATTACAATTTTCTGTAGCTTGCTTTTATGCTTCTAAATAAGCATTGCAATCTAGAAATGAGAAAAGATACTTTTTTCAGGGAAAATTTAATCAGAATAGATACGTTCTTCCAAAATATTTTCCCTGCTGAGCTAGGTTTTTCAAAAAAAAGATATTTTTAGAAAAAAATAAGTCCAATTATAATTAAAAAAGAAAATATTTTTAGATTATCAGACTGTCTAAGTTTTATTTAAAGGTTCAAAACAAAAAGGGAACATTGTGGTAGACATATTTTTTCTTCTGGAATCCTGTCTTTTTCTTGATCTACAGAGCACTAGAAGAAAATGCTAATTTACATTTTGGAAAATGACCTACTTTTTGTCTTAGTAAGCCATAGGTAAACATTACACAATTTTACAAAAGAAATTGCTGAGCTAACATGGTATCAGGGCATAAAGGTGTCTGTGTGGACGAGGCAGAGCATTGTCAGGGGGTTATCATTCCTATTAAGTACCCAAAATAGTACACATGTATGGGGACAAGAGTGTCTCTATTGGATCTTTAATCTGATTGAATTTTGTTAGGGACCTTGAAAATGGACTTATGTTTGAAACTTTCCAACAAAAATGCAACAATTTTTTTAAACATGTATTCCTATTTTAAAACAAAAAGCAAAGTAAAACAAAACAAAGAGCATAGGAATATTTTCCCTTCCATGTTTTTCATGCTATGTCATCTTGTTAAGAATTTTTTTCCTAAGTTTAAACCCAGATGCATAAGCTTATGAAATCTTGAATATAGGGTTTAATTAAAGCAACCTAGAACTTGGATAAAATGTAGCTTGCATGATCTTGTGTGTTTTTTTTTGTTTTGTTTGGTATTTTGTGCTCTCCCACTGAAAATCTTTCATTGAAGTGCAGTTGCTTTTGTCTATGATCCCAGCTGTGTCTTACTTTTTCACAGCCCTTTTACTTTCTGCAGTTGGTTCAGGATATGCTAAGCCCATAGAAAACAGCTGTGAAGATAAAGAAGATAAGCAGGAGTATTGGAGAAGCCTTGCACTGTCAATCTAGTTGAGAGCTTTAGGGGAAAAAAGAAGGGATCGTAGCTGAGAAACACTTGGGCTTAGGGAGGAAGTAAAGAGCAGAGGACTGATGTGGGACTGTGATAGCTGCCTGTGCTCAGAGGGAAGTGACACTGTCTTTATTCTGTTGCAGATAGGAAATGCTTTGACAAATAGCCAGGCCTCTGTGATAAAAATTGGCTTCAGAGCATAGGTCATGGAAACCCATGTGGTCATTTACATGTTAATAGAGTAAATAAATAATGATCACATTTATAGCCTGTGTTTCTCTCTCTCTGTGTAATCACACCTGTAAGTGTATCCCTATGGCTGTTTTAAAAGTGCTGGTTCTTTGGAATAAATCTGAGCATTGGAGGCTTAACAGCGAATCTTCTAGATTGTGCAGCTCCCAAAGACTTTTAGTAGCATCCACCCCTTTCCTACATGCAGTTGTATCACTAGTGCCTACGGCTAAAAGACAACATAGTGAAAGTATGGATTTGGAAATACAAACTGCAGGAAGAAAACAGGCTCTAACATTTTAACTTGTTTTGACAAGCAGTAAGTTCATATTTTATGGGAAATGTTGCTGTAGGTTTGTTTTCATTTGTTGAGACAATGATGTTACATGATTATTACTGGAAGATTCTTAAAACTTCATTTTTTTCTGCACATAAGAACTAGCAGGACTTGGCATATCAGCATTTCCTTGATGCCTTGTTTAACACTTAGAACCCTTTGAAGACTGAATTTGATTTGAAACATTATTTTAAATATTAACAAATAATAATAGTTTTATATCAACAATAATAATGGTAAATTTTAAAGAATAATTTTTATAATATTTATTCTGTCTTTGTAATGTTAATACATTGATTACTACTGAAATAATAGTAATCTTCTGAGAACCTACAATGCAGTGCTGTTAATAACTTTTAAAATATTCAGTGTCTGCTGAATAATAATCACAGAAAACAGTGTGTAGACAGTATGTCCAGAACACAACATAGAAATGATATCTATAAGATAGCCTATTTCTGTGAGCAGGAAAAAGATCTTGCATAGTTTTCTAATGAAGAGTTTATGATGAGAATTATAACCTTTTACTTCATTTTTATGGTAAAGAATATAAATAGAAGTTTTCATCAAAATAATTAAACAGGAAGATCTTTAGAGTTTTTTGAGGTTCATCTGCCATTGGACTGTAATGTCCATTTGACCATGGGAGTCCTTTCACAATGAGCATCTGCATTTATGACAACATATCTCAATGATGCTCCACAAATAAATACTGTACACAAATTAATATTGTGTTGTGCACTGACTCTCTACTCTAAAGAATAATACAAGCAGAGCAGAACCTGAACCATTTGTTTTGTTTAGTTTTGTTTTATTTATTTGGGGGAGCAGGGAGCATCTAGAAAATACCTTTTTTTCAGTGTAGCTGGGAAACCCACTGACCCACTGTCATTCTGCAAGAGTCTGGCTGGTAGGATTCTTTGAAGCTGTAGTGAAGTTTAAAGAAAAAAAAACTAAGTCCTTCCATCAGCAGAGATGCAAACTGGTGCATGCTGGAATGCCATCTGCTCTCCAACAGAACATATTTTTACTAGAATGCAATCAGTGTGGCTGAAGCTGCAACTTGCCATGAGTTTCAGAGTTTTCCTGGATTGTATTTGCCCCACCACAGTGAATACTTCTGAAATCTTCAGCTTATTTATTAAATGTTAGACTAGTGGGTCTGAAGTGGGTACCCTCTGTAAGAAAAGGAGACTAAGCTCATCATCATAGTTATTTAAAGTATTATATTGATTTTTTGTGTCTTTTTAGAATGATTTTTCTCAGAAAACTAATAGAGCAAACAGAAGAAAGTATTTTTGAGTCACTCAGCATCTGCTCATATATAGACTACTGCCATTTGCGCTTTATGGAAGTGGGAAGTTTACTGTCATTAGAAGAGGTATATTTTTAAATTCACTAGGAATTTTCCCCAGCTTTCTGGAGCTTGTTGACAGAATGTGCTGTCAAATGCTATTTCATGCCTTCCTAACCTGTGGAAAAGCTTTCTTTGTTTGGAGGTGCTTGTGAAAATAATGATGCTTAGGGTTTTCTTTGCTGCTCTCTTCAACTTTGTAGGTGTATGAAATTTTCATGCTTTTAAAAAAAGTAGAAATATTTCATCGTACATGTTTCTGCAAGTTATATTTCGTAGTTTATGGACACTGGAGGATTTTTTCTTTGATTCAAGTAACTCACCAGTCCAGACTTCTCTTAAAGGCAAATATAAAGTCTCTATTCTCTCCTGGTGGCTCTTGAAAAACACTTGATTTTTTTGCAAATAAAGTGGGCATATCTGTGTTTTGGAATACATGAAGTTAGCTATTTAGTCAACTAACTCACTGAGAGTTCAGCTGGACAACAGAATCTGTCAGTTATGTTTCTTTCCAGTCTTCCTTCAAATGTTGCACCTGCCTCTGCCTCCCTCGAAAAAGGCTGAAAAGCTATGTCTGTTCTGAATTTAGTACACTTCATTTATATATCATTAAGCACTAATTATTGATTTTATTAAAGCTAGAACTAATGAAAATTTAAATATGTATTAAAACTATCCTGTAATTCTCATTCACTTTGGACAAGGACATTCGCTTTGGAATAGGAAATCTTAATACATCCTATTTTGGTCACATCTTTGAATTCTTCTCTGAAGATGTATCTTCTCTGGAGATACGCCACATTTGTGTCTCTATCTTTTCCACAGAGTTACACAATTTCTTGTATCTTGCCAGTTGTGTTTTCTTGTAGATGACATTATAGATGACATTATTCTATGGCTCTTATAGGTGACATTATTCTATGGCTCTGAGCCCAAATAGAAAGCAACTCTCCAAACACTGAAGTGAGGGTCGGCTGATTGTAATGAGGGTTTCTGGAAGCTGCTGTGCATTGCCATAGGTGATTTTATTTGATCTGATTCAGAAAGCCACTGAGCTACTGCTGTTCATTAGTATCAGTAAGAATAAGCTTTTTGATTTCAGAAATTGTTGTCTTTTATCTTGATCATCATACTCTGAGTGTCTCTTTATAAATACTAATGAACTGTTATTTTTGTATTCTGAATTGACAACATTTAAGTGTTCATAAAGTCTATTGTGTTACAGTCTATTATGTAATTTCAGAAACTACCGTGAATGTCGCCTAAAGAGGGTTTTTTTTGCATTTTACTTGCATTATCTTATTGTCCCAACATTACCACCAGCAGACCATGCTGTACTAGTTTTTCATGCAATATCATTAGGAGTTACATAGTTATACAATGTATAGTTAGATATCTGGGTCACTGTATACAACAAGATAAACTTTTATGCCAGGACAAAGGTTAGTAATTGTTGTATTTCATCCTGGAAGACTGTTAAATAAGGCTGAAGGCTGTACACAAATGCTTGTTGTGTTGCCTATTCATGATTCTTTTTGTCTGGTGCAGATCTATCTGGAGAAGTACAAACAACCAGTAGTTGACATCTTATTGTGGAAAGGGAAGAACTTGTTGAGCAGATTTTCACTGGCCTTTTTCTGGGTCTGGTTCTGTTCAGTGTTTTCATGAATTACCAGGATGAAGAAATTTGCTTAATATAATTGCAGAAAGTACTCAACTCAATACCACTGCAAGGATGCTGGGGAACAGATTTACTTTTAAAAATCTAAACTTCAAAATCTTATCTTTAAGAGAAAGCAAGACTCCTTTCCTCGTGATTGTAAATCATTACCTCTAAAGCTGAGTCCAGTCAAAGTGGTCTGCATTTTCCCATTTCTAAGTCTGGTGATTCACATGCAACACAGCAAATAATATTTAGTCTTATACAATTTTTATTGATTTTGTCTATGTGAATTTCTCTTGACTTGAAAGATGAATAGCAAAACACTTACGATACATTACATATTCACAGAGGAAAGATGTTGCCTCCACCTTCTGTTCATGTTTGCATGGTCAGTAAAGAGAATTGGCCAATAATAGCCATTTTGGAGTCTCTCTTTTGAGTGTATTGTTTCTAAGCTAATCTTCTAGTATTGCTGGTAGTGTAAATATTTGACTTTTAGTATTCTTAGTACACACGCACCTCCCAGACTTTGTGTCCTGCAGCCACAAGACTGAATATTTAGTTGTTTTTATGGGCTGGACAAGGGATGTCCATGTAAACAAATAGATTTTATTCCTCATCTCTTAGAATGAGTTCTTCTAGGTCAGGAAACTGATGAAATTCCTGATGGCAGTTGTTTTTTTGTTCTTTTTGCTACTGACCATAACCTAGCCAAATATAATCAATCCAAGATTGAAAAGCAATTGGCAAACAAACAAAAAAAAAATTCTGAGGTTGGATGTAACAAACTGAGATATTCCCTAAAGTAGAATGGAGTTGAATATCTGATTCTATTTTTTACAAGAATTAGTAAATTCTTGTAAATTACAAGACTCTACAAGAATATGTGAAAATTGTAGGTAAGAGTGGAGTGACTAACAGTGATTGGAGCATAATTTCGTAAATTTCCCGTGATATCTATTCACAGTATATGGAATTAGACTACATTGTAATTGTTACAATAGCAGTTAGAGCAGTTTTTATAGTGCTCCCATGATGCTTGCCTGGAGATCATATAGCTCTGTAATCTGCATTTAGGGAAGTCGACATTGGCTTTGGAGAGAAATCTCACGCATACTTCAGCATTCAAGTGTTGAAGCAGATAGATAGTCCAAATTAGATTTGACTATATGTAATGAGAAGGTCTAAAGGACTTCTCTTTAGTAAACTAGGAAAACAACCCTTGCTAACAGTGTTGCAATGTGATCAGCAAAGTATATGTAATTCAAATATTTTTATCATAACACTTCATTCAGAAGGTGTTTGCAGTTTGTCAGTGTTTTGTATTTCTTAACAAACATGCATTTTTGACTTCATTATGTTAGATAATATCCAGTTCATAGAATTGAAATTCCCAAATCAAGTATTTCAAATGATTTAAAAAAAAAAAAAAATTTCATAGGTTCTAGTGTTCAGAGACATCTGATTACAAATTCTAAATTAAAATGTGAATGCCATTAATTTATCTTTTTCTCTTACACATAGTTAACCTATTGTTTTGCTTGTTGGTATGCTTTCTGTGGTGTTGCCATCTGACTGGAACAGCTGGAATTCACATAGAATTCAAGAAAAAAAGAGTGTTATTTTTAATGCAGGAGTTCTTTCTCCTGGCTGCAAATTACTACCATCAGTTTCAATAAGACATGTCACTCAAAGCGGATGTTTAACCCGATGAAAGCTATGTTGAGCCATTTTCAAAGGGTAAGGTACTTTTCAGCACTATGAAGCTGAGGACTAATTTGCAGATATTATACTACTGCCCTACTTAAGCACAGCCTCTACCTTTGTTGTGCATCTGGGGCTAGGATTTTTTCAGCTATTTATAAAAATAAATAGCAAAAAGATCTGATTTTACACATTTATCTCTCCTTGTAAGCATGTCTATTTAGTTATGGGATATGTGTGTTAAGTATTGGTGATATGATGATAAATGATAGATGGTATTCTGAAATAAAGAAACAATAAACTCAATTAAAAATTAATGATTTTATTGAATCTTATTCACTTTACATGCACTGAAGATTTGATCTGCAAAACGGTTCTCTTTCAAATCCATAATTACCTCTATAGGTACACATTTGGAGAAGAGATTCTGCATGCAGTTGGTAAGTAGGTCAGAACAAGTTTTTCTGGGGTCCAACTAATATATGTAAATCACAAATGATCAGTACTCTTCAGGTACCTCTGGACAGAGCAGATACTGCAAAAGATAAAGTACCAAGATTGTATTAATCTTGTTATCTACGGCAATTGTGGGTACCCTGAATGGGGCCCTTTACCATATTGCAGGTAGGAGCTGAGGGCAGCACTGTGTTGTTCTCTCCATAAATGAGGAGTTTACCATCTAAATGTGGATAAAGTGTTTGCCTGCTTGTGGCTGAGGCATACACAAGATCCCATAGGACAACAACCATCCTTGGTCAAATCCAGACATAATGATTGTGAATTCTTGATATTATCCCCCAACTTAGTGTCTCCACTATGACCTGTTATGAAAAGGGCTTTTTCAGTGTTTGGCACCAAAAGTGCATGCTCTTTTCTCACTTCTAGCCCATTGTATAAGGCCCAAAGATTCAAAAGTTGTTTTTTGCCTTTTTTTTTCTTTCTCTTTGAGAGAACTTTAATAAATTAAGGGCTCATTCAGCATAAAATTGTATGTAGTGCAAAACATTAAATAGCTGAGAACACAATTTGACTTTCATCTTTTATAAGAACCCTACATGGAAGGCACTTGCATTTTATGAGAACCCGAATTGAAGGCATCAAGCTGTGGTGGATAGTGGATACTATCTGTAGATTAGATTTCTCCAGGTTCATCTACTTTGTTGATTGATTGATTGATCTTTTTGTCCATCTTTATACAGTCTCATTAGCAACTATAAATAATTCATTTCCTTGGAAGAATTAGCCATGGATTTTTTAAAGATTATTGTGCAGACGTGAAAAGGAGACTGAAGTAAACTGTGGAAAAAGCTGGAAAAATAAACGGAGGATGGAAGGAAAATCATAACTCTGCAGATGAGATGTACCGTAGATGAGAATTCATTTAAAGATTATATTTTCTTTATTGTGAATGTAAAATAGCATTGCATTCCTTTTGTAGAAGAAATATATTAATAAACTATATATAAAACATAAAAGTTAGCAAAAAGAATTTGGAAGTATTTACATGCAAGTTGCTTGATTAACATTACTTAGAGGAATCAACTTACAATATTTGGTATGTCTCCAAAGAAAAGATCATGAAAAGTAAAACTCAGAGTTCAAATTTTACAAGTCATCATTAAAAAGTCAATTATTTTAGAGGATCTAGATTTATTAGAGGTCCCTGTCTGTAGAATATACAAAATCATAAAGGCCACAAGTTTTCCAGTTGTTAATAAAAATACAGAGCTTAACCTACATTGGCATAGATACTTACGGATAAGTGTGAGAGGGATACTTATATATCTTTTTCATTAGCAGATATTTTTCTAAGTGTATACACCTATTTGTTTTTTATCTCAACAATTTGTATATTGACTTTTTACTTACAGAAATAAAATGTATTGCCTTCAGCACGACATTAAAAAGAAGATAATGTAGAAAAGCTCAGTAAGGCTTCCTGAGTCTATGGCCTCTTTTCTTTTTTTAAACAGTAAAAGGCTTACTTCTGGAGATAATTGTGCTAGCCTAATTAAATTAGTACACAAAGGTTGCAGTAAATTAAATTTGACAGCTTCAAAATTCAAGAAAAAAAAAGTGCTTTATGGCTATTTTGACTAGAATTTTAGTGTAAAAATTACCATGCCTTCCCTTTTGACTAAGCAGTCTTCCCAGGGTATATTCCTTCGCCCCCTCCCCCCCAACCCTCCCCAAAAGGCATAATCATAATGGTAAACTTTTTTCTTTTTATGAAATTTTATGGTAAATTTCTTTTTATAGAATTGCTACAACTAAATAATTTGCAAGAAGGCATATTTGCTTGTGAAGTGTGAGATAAAAGAACCTGCTGTAGCAATGGGGTAACTACTGAGCACTCAAACTGTAGAGCAGACCTGCAGAACAGAAGATACACAGTAAATGAAGGCTGATAGAGCTAGGCATCATGGACTGTGGCTGCTGGACAAAGCCTTCCTATTTCAGAGATGACCTTGTGTTTTCTGTTTCATGTACAATGTTTCCTTTCCTTGGTATCTAGAATTTGGGAAAAAGCATAAATGTTAAGTTACATTATAAAAGCAACTTGAAACCTATCCTGCTACTGTAGTTATTTCCCATATTTAAGCTAGACAAAGATATGGAAAGATACTGGAGGATTAATCTAGATCTATTTGGGCTACTAATGTGCTGATGAATTTCATGAAGTCTTGTGACTTTGCATTTAGAGCAATTTACCTCTAGATACAAGGCATTCTCCATCATTTGAAGTTCCTAAATTAATACTTGATTTCTTTCTAAAAAGCTATTTGACTGTAAGATGAAATCCTCTTAAAGCAATCTTATGTAAGGGTTACATTGTGTAAGAGAGCCTATTTGCTTCTCATAGATGATCTTGTTTGGTCTCACAGTCAATGATTTAAAAATATATATGTAGACATCTGTCATCATTTTGATAAAAATGTCAAATGACACCTTATTTTTAGCATGTTTCCTACTTTTTATTGCCTGTGTTCTTCCATAGATGTTTTCTCGCCTTTCCATGCATTCTTTTTCAAAATTAGCTCTCTGACTTTATATTTCTGGGAGAAAAAATGTTTATGGCTATAGTAATTGTTTCTTGTTCTGTGGTCTTAAGGAATTCTTTGCAATGTTTCCTATTACATTTTCATCTTTCAATATAGCTGACATTGCTTTTACTTCAAAAAGTTGTAGAAAGCAAAGTATAAATAGAATATTTTATTTTTGTGAAGCAATCATTCTTTCAAAAATATTTTTATTGCGAAAGGACTTATTAGCAAATAAGTGACAAAAAGTAGGAAGGGCAAGATATCTGGATAAAAATGAGATTGAGATTTATTAGTGACTTTCAGCTTCCTGAATCTAGACTGAATTTTATTAAACTATGAACTATGATAAAACTAATATTAGAAAAATCTAACCTATGCATCTTTATGAAACTAGAAATAAAACATTCTTTCATAGCAAACCTGCAGGTGAGTAAGGGGAGTAATACATAGAATGATTTGGTAGCCTGTGTTCTCGTAATGTGACATTCTCTTCCCCTCACATGTTGTTAGTTTTTCTTTTTAGGATTTTAATATACAAAAATAAATGTTCTTTTCTATTTTACATAGAGAGTAAGGAAAGGTTCACTTAATGCAGATTGATCTTTTACCAGATTCTAACCTGAGTACATTTCCCTTAATACAGTTATGCATTCTTTTACTCTTAAAAATCATCACTTCACTGAATATTTGCTGAAATTTCAGTTCCTGCTGGAGTCAGTAAAAAATGCTGTTTAACTCTAGTTGGAGCTGACTCAAGTTTCAAATGTGTAGTCTTTTTAAAGCCAATGAAAATTGCTATTGCAGATCTTCTCATTCAAAAGAAATATATATTTGCAGATCTTGTACAGATGGTGAGACAAGGAAAGATAAGGACTCTATTCCAGTGCCAAGTTTTCATGATTAGTTAATCATAGCCCTAGAAAGTAGGTAACATGTATTGATCCATGCAGACTTCAGTTATGATCTGTACCTTTAAAGGTGTTATCACTGGAAAGTGAATATCTAAATTTGCACCAAGCCAGTTGTAGCCTTTATTCTAAGTTCATTAACACTTCTGATTCTGGGTTTTATTAAGTACACAAAAGTGTTTGCTATCCTAGTACAGATGTTAACTTTTATGTTAACACACCATTGAGATAATTTTTTTTATATGGTTAAAGTTTTAACTACCATACACAGAATTCTGGTCAAAGTTAAAAATATAGATACTCATATATATACATTAAAAATATGCAATATGGTATTTACTAGTTGCTTGGAATTATCTTTTATAACTGACCAAGTCATGACCGGATTATTCAGGTCATCCTGAAGGAATGCCAGTAAAAATTGTATAACAGCCAACTGCATCATTGCCTATTTCTTCATCACCTTTTTTTCTGTAGTGTTGAAATGACTTTCCTATATAAAGTTACTTAGTGCTTCCATTAAAGTATGATTATTTTATTTTTATAATGATGATTTTATATTTTATGTTTCAAAGACTCATAGCAAGTTTTTCCTCATTATTTTAGTTGGAATATTCTACCAGTAAATACACATTAAATACACACTATAACTACGTGTGCCTATAGTAAATATATTTATTATATTTACAATTATATACTACTATATATTACTATATTACTATTATATAGTAAATATATTTACTATAGTAAATGCGCACCAAAACTACGTGTGCCTGTTGCATTCAGCAGTATCTCAGTGCTTTGGAGAAGGATGGAGGAATTGGGCGTTTAGAAGAAGAGGGAGAATAGGACAGTGTTTTTCTGGGTGTACGTGTTGTGGCATGCCAGTTAATCTGGGGCACTGAATGCAGCACCTTTGAGGATACCAGTGACCAAGCTGAACCTGTGCTGTCCCCACAAGGCAGTGAACTTCCTTCTGCCCAGCTTTCACAAGACTAAGAGACACTATCTACTGCAGTTGTTATTGCTGTTTGAAGGGATAAGACCAGCCAGGACAGAAACAGCTTGAGATCAAAGGGAGCAGATGAGGTCAGAGAGAGGTTTTGGAGATAAGGGCAAAGAAGAGCAGGAGAACATAGAATTATAAAATGTATGCAATGGAGAATAAAGGGCAAAGGCTATGTGATGCCTAGTAAAAGAAAGTTCTAATCACCACAGAACCCTACTGTCCAGATTTCTTGAGTTCCAGCACTACACTATGGTCAGCTAAAAGCCATATAACATACCTTGTCTGCTCTGGTAGTGGTGAAGTTTGCAAGACAAAAGAGAACATTTAAGGCAATTGAATGCCCTAAAGGTAAACTATATCCACACACCACTTCCTGTCAGTACATCTTTTACAGATTATGGGAAATTTGCTGAGACCAAAATACTCTCAAATGACCTCTAATTGTATTTTCTTTATTACTTTACGTTAAACACACACAACTGCAAATGGCATTCATAAACTGTGCTTTGATTATATAGAGAGGTATATAAATGTGAGTATTCTGACAAATCATATTTGTGCCATCCTGAGTTTAGTACCAAACTGAAAAGTTACTTGGCAAATTATCTGTTCTTCTGTTCTATTGCCTGAGAAAAGGGGGATGGATACTACCCTCTCTGAAATGAGGTTGTTATAAACCAGGAGGACAATTTTAATATGCAAAAAAATTATAAAACACTCCAATTAAACTAATGAACATACAGAAAATTCTCTGACTTTCAAGGTTTGGAAGATGTCCTGAAAAAAATAAAAAAGAAAGAAAGAAAAAAGAAATGACTTCAAGTCTAGTGCAACTCAGCCTACTTGTGAAAGAGAAAAAGAAAATACTGAACTATGCTTCAATATGTAGTTTATCGTTGCTTTTCATTTGTAAGAAATAGCACTGTTCAAGGATGAGAAGAAGGATTGATTTCTATGAACTCTAGGTTAGAGGCATGAAAAAAAATTGCTTTCCAGTTTTGTGATCCAGAGCAGTGTCATTCACTTTATAATGAGGCTACATTTCAAATGTAGCAGAGAATTAGTATGTGTTTGCAAGCTGTGTTAACAAGCTCTTACAAACTCTCACTGTTTACAGCAGGTCAAAACATGGCTATAGTTATCTATAATAGTTTCCATCATCCTCTATATGCTGCTGATACGTGTGTTTATAAGCTGTTTACTAGCAATAATAAGAACCAATGTACCAATCATAAATGCATGAAATAATGTAATGCATGGGTTTGTAATGGGCTAACCATTTGTTATGTTCTTAGTGGGAAGAGCAGATTAAATTCTTCATAATTTGTATAACCCCTGAACAACTAGTTTGTTTCATTCCTGTCCCTCCAGCTTTATAGTGATTTTGAAGAAGACAAATGGCATTCTGCACTAACTCGGTCAGCAGTCGTTTTGCAATTAAACAGGCTGACTGCATTATGCCTGATTGATTTGTATTTCATGCAGGGACTTCTCTGCGCCTGTGACTTGTATGTTGATTAACCACTAAATGAAAATATGTTTCATTAAACTGCAGTAAATCTAATGTACTGAAGAGTATATAAAAGCTAATCACAACACAATTTTCTCTACATTTTCATGATCCTCAGTGTCCCATAAATGCAAGCATTCATTTGTGTTATGTAGTTTCTTTCCAAGGTAAGCATGTGTAAGTTTCTGCATACATAGACATCAAATATTTCAATTAATATTTTATCTGGAAATGTTGCAATAATTTATTTTGCAAACTCTAACGATGCCTATAAAAAGATAATTTTCTTAAGTGTGTACAGACCTCTTTTCCAATATTTTCGCTTAATCAGTTCTCTCATAAGAAGCACTGCCCACTTTTATACCACCAAATGCAAACCCTGTGGTTGTTTATAAAATATCACAGAATCACAGACTGGTTGAGGTTGGCAGGGACCTCTAGGGATCATCCAGTCTGACCCCTCTGCTCCAGCAGGGACACCCAGAGCACGTGGCACAGGGCAGCATCCAGGCGGGTTTGGAAGATCTCCAGAGAAGGAGACTCCACAACCTCTCTGGGCAGCCTGTTCCAGGGCTCTGTCACCCTCACAGTAAAGTTCTTCCTCATATGGAGATGGAACTTCCTGTGTTTCAATTTGTACCCATTACCCCTTGTCCTGTCATTGGGCCACCACTGAGAAGAGTTTGGCACCATCTTCTTTATATTCTTCCCTCAGGTATTTATACACATAGATCAGACCCCCTCTCAGTCTTCTCCAGATTAAACAGGCCCAGCTTCCTTAGCTATTCCTCACATATGTAATGTTTTATACTAATGTGAAACAAAGATGTTTTATTGCTTCTAATTTGTGGTATTTGCTGTACTTCTCAGTGTGGAGCCACAATACATACAGAAGCAGTTAGTATTACAAGGATCCATAAAAATGCTGAGACTGAGTGAGAAATACTGAGCCTGTTTTGTTTACAGCATTGGAAAATCCACTATGTTAAACTTTTGGCATTAAAAACTGAGAAAATCTTCTCTTGTGACTTCAGTAAGATTAACATTGCCACTCTAAAGCACTATCAGCACAGAACTAGTCCATAATTCAAATACTAATTGTCCCTCAAGCAATAGCGTTGCCATTGAGCCACTGCTGCATCTGCCTATGTTCTGCAGAGTGCAAGTGACTTCAGCTAATTTTCATGCAATAAAGCTTGAAGGAGACATTCAGAGGAAGAGACTTGGCACTGATATTTTTGAATTACTGGGTTTTAGGCCCTCTTTCACTCTTCTAACTACAGTACTTAACTGAGAAAACTATGGCAGCTGCTCCAGTTCCTTCTGTAAGGAAGGGAGAAGAGACAGTTTCAAAATGCAGTTAAGTGGAAAACTGAGGTGCAATTAGTGCAAAGTGGTATTAGATGCCATCAAAGGTAAGCTCTGCAGGTACCTAAAACTCCTATAGCAAGCAAGTTTATCTGGTCATAACTGAAGTGGCCTATTGTCTAAAATTTGATATGGAAGTTCTAGGCTAGATCCACATTTATAATTATTCTTTCTCTAGATAACACAAATAGGAACTGATTCTTATTAGATCTTGCAGCTACTTCCATAATATAACTTTTAAGAAATATAAAGGCTTGAAGAACAACATAAAAGATGGTGCCAGTTATGGATAAAATGACAAAGAAGATAAGAAATGACTGAGAGAAAGGACCTCAAGTAGTAAATAAAAAAGATAAAAGATGTATTGGTGGGACTTAAATGTTTAAATGTTGTGATGGATATTTACTCAAAAGAGCAATGAATTCCTGCATAGAGTGAATCTGTACTATTTGAAAATATTTGTGGTGTGAGATCTCCTCATTGTGGGTGTTTGTCTTATACCTGTATATTTTACTGGAGTTACAATGTTAATTTGATTTTAAGTTGAGGAGACAACCACCTGTTCAAAGTTGAGCACGCACTCAATACCTTACTAAATGGAGCCTCCTGTTAATACCTAAATAGCAACTGAGCCAATTTCCCTGACAAGCTGCAAGATGTGCATCCAAGAGGTTTTTCTTAAATTAGGTCTTTGTTGGAATTATAATTGACAGAGCTTGGAGAGATGGTGCTGATATGTTGAAGGAAGCCTACAGTGTGCAGGATAATCATGTAGCTATCAAAAAAAAAAGAAAAAAAAACTATAAAAAGAATTGCTAGTATCCTGTCTAATTAACAAAGAGGATGAGGCATTTTGCTTTAAATGATAACTTCCACGGCATTTCAGGATCGTATATCCCTGTATCATGAAGAGCTGTGGAGCAGAAGAGAGAGATGAAGTGTAGTTTATTGTGATGTGCAGCTTCTGCCAGGGTTTGGAATTTACCTTCACAAATTGAGCCCTTTGGTGGTGACTCATGATTAGACTCAGTATTGCCCAGCCTGTCACATAACTCAGCTCTGCCTTTTGCTGAGAGGTACAAATCGCATCATAGATTGCTTTTTTTTTAAGGAGGAGGAAACTAAGTATAAGAGTGTTACTACCTGTCATATGAGTAAGTATATACATAGAACCCCTAATCTATAGGGGAAAGAAGGGACCTCCTTTTTCTTGCCATATAAATCGTTATGCTGTACATTTTGGTGGAAATGAAAAGCATATTCGCTTATGTTACACGTACCTTTAAACATAATTGTTAAGAGCTATTTCAATATCACTTAGCTTGGTTAGATATAAAGTACATCTTTAATGAGTCTTTGAAAGTTTGTTACACGAGGTGATGGTAACATAGAAATTATAGATAGCTCTGAGGGGCTGATTTGCTAAATATAGCTGTTTTTTGGATTGCTGTGTATTTTTCTATAGCAGGCATCCTAGAACACTATTTCATCTTTTTGTCCAAGAAGCTATCTCACACAGCTGCCACCATATATTAAAAATAATTATCTGAAATCCATTTAAGCAGCCCATTTGGCATTTAATTACCTTGAATATAACTGAAGAAAAGAATTTGATATATATGACAAAAATGCAAATCTAGCTTATGTTTCTGATATTGAGTATCATGATGGATTATTAGTAGTATTCCTCAATTGATTTTTTTCAGAAAGAAAAGAAAGAACTTCAAATTATATATGCACATACTATAAGAAATGTATTGTTAACTGGGCTTGTAAAACAGGTCTTTGTAGGTATTAGTATTTTTTTCCCATTAAATAAAATGTGCCTTTTTTCATTATTGGTGGTGCTACAAAAAAAACCCTTGCACTTCATGATATATTTGAGTTCACACTGGCCTTCTGACCTAACTGAGCATTAAAATCCTAAGATTTCAAACTAAAATTTTGCTAGGAATTCACTTAAATAAAGCCACTCCAGTTCTACCTAATTGAGATGAATTGGTCTCAAAAGTAAATGCATGTGTATTATTTAGGAAAATGATTTCTTATGTCAATATATATGTATGTTTGTAGTAAAACTGCACTGGCAAAAAAGGGAAAATATATTTTAGAGGATAATCTTACATTAGTATAAGGTGACCAGCCAGTGGATTATTTCATTTAAATTTGTAAGCCTATTAAAGAAGAAAAATGATGTTAGACAGAACTGGGCTGAAGTAAGAACTAAGCTACGTTGCTTACCTTTTGCCCATTTTATTCCTTTTTTTTTTTTTTTATGACTGCATAGTAGTTTCCAAATATATTCTGGATTTCAAATTATGCTGAAGGAGGAACTAATCCACCTTCACTTCTTCAGTTGTCAGTATATGAGCATTTAGCTACATCAGAAAATACCATTTCTTAAAGATTGTAATAAAATCATGTTTTTTGACCCTAAATGATTACGCATACACAATTTCAGTTTGTATTTTTCTTTAAGCTTTTTTGTTTGGTTGGTTGGTTTGGTTTTGGCTCCTCTTTTGTATTTATATTGTTCAATGTTGAGGCGAGTTTCTGTCAGCTTCTTGCAAATCCAGCACAACCAGACTGTGTCCCCATTGCTTCAAGATGCCAGTTTGACCAGTGGGATCTTACCAGCAAATGTGAATTAAAGTAGTTGTGAGAATGTGTGACTAAAGATGCTTGAATTCCTTTCCAAAAAAGTCAACATAGAAATAAATCCAAATAAGACATACAGAAATATGTCAAAAGTCATTCACAAATCTTCTTAGCCTTTGTCCCATGTGACTGCAGTAGCTGACAAGCTTACTCGGTGTAAGATGTCTGCAAATGCTTAAAGAATAACATTTTGAATTTCTGTGCCCTATAAGCTAGCCAATATCCAGTCACCCTTAACAGATAACAAGGCAAAGCAGATGCCATTAGTTTAGTGAATTTAATATGCAAGAGAAGATATCTGCATATCTGTATAAAATTTTATTGCAGCTAGCAAAGTTGCAAGAAAACCTCAAAACCATTTGGGGGTTTTCTGTGGGCAGTATTATTTATACTAGTTTTTTTCCCACCATAGTCTTGGAAGTCTGGGTCTTGGAGTTAACTTTGTGGGAAAAGACACTTTTTGTTGCTTTACAGGTAATTTTTTTAATTGGAAACTTGTTTTCAAATAAATTAAATTTGAAGAGGAAGCCGCCTCCTGAATAAGATGAAGACAGGTACAGCAGTGATTAATGCTTGATACAGCAAGGTGATAAAATTCGCATTTCTAGTAGTTCTTGTGCTACTGGGGGAGTATGGCAGCAGAGTGGAGACATGTCCCAGGAAGGATGCTGTACCATCAGTGGAAGGCAATCATGTGGGACATAAATGCAGCAGTTCTTGCATAACTTTTTATTGCAGTATAAGGTTGATTTTTGGTGGGTTTTAATTTGTTCTGTATTGGGAAAATATCAAGAAAGCTGCATTGCTTCTGCCTGGTGATGTGCTGTAACACCCTTGGTAAATTGCATGCCAGTAGACTTTTTTCTTTAGGTAAAATTGAAACACAGTTTGAATGAAGACCAGAGGAAAGTTGCTGACAAAATACTAATATGCAAAAATTTCTCAAAATTTCTGAAGCCATGTGCTGCTTAAAGCAAATATTTTTATCATACAACTTGAAGTTACAGAAGTGCAGATACAATTTTTATAAGATAGCAATCTATATTTATTCTCTTCATAATTTAATGTAATACTTATATCCCTCATTATTCAGCAGAATGACTTAATTCCTTACAAGGTATTCACTGATTCATATCTACTAGATTCGTGGGTGTGATTGATCAGTAAGATTGATTTTAGAGCCTCAGACTGCATACACATATACTCCATGAATATGTAATTTACCTCACCATGGAGACAAGGAGTGGTCAAAAAATTGTTCCTAGAATATATTAGAAATTCCTAGAATTTCTTCTCCTATGCTTATACATGAAAAAGCTGATCTTGACTTCTGCATTCAAATGCAATGCTCCAGTATTTACTCTCTTTGTGCAGTAAGGTTTTCTAAGAATAGTTTAGCAACTAGAAAAGGCAATTTAAACATTGTTCAAACATTTTTCTGGAATTGTGGTGCTGTTCAAAATCGTGTACTGCTTTATAAGTAGAATATTATATACATAAAAAGAAAAAAAAAAAAGAACCAGGAACAACTAGGAACATTTCTTATGCATAGGTCTGTAAAATTCCAGTCAGGAAATCATGCTACCAGTTGAACAATTTCTTGATTTTTATGGCACTAGATTGAGTAAAATGGGTTGCTTTTTGTGTAGCACTGTGATTTGATAGGTGTATTTATTTATTCAAACAATAGGTTTCCTTTATAAGATTAAGGATAGCTTAGCAAAATTCACAAACATATCTACACATTTTGTGATGGCCTGTGAAACTGTATTGGATTTGAGATGATTGGTCATGAAGCTGTGTGACAAATTGTACAAATTTAGATATGAAAAATAAAACGTGCCTAGCTAGTCATGAAAGGCAAGGAAGATTTTTGTACTTTGTTTTCAATATCAAGTCTATGCAGTTTCTTTCATATTACTTGGGCTTTGCTGTCCTCTCTCCTAATTTTAAATAAAAAAATCTTTAAGAAAGCAAAAAAGTTTGATTAACATGTCATTAAAATATTATATGATTTGAGGTACCTTTTAGCTTTGGTTATATAGTTATCTATAGTCAAACAGTAACAGCTGGAGATTCATAGACATTCCAGCTAGAAATGCCTGTAGAGGAGAAGCAAAGTAAATTCAAAGAATCCTTCTATGTGCTTTATGATTTTTTATTATTATTTTTCTAGGGAAATCTGAGGTTGGTCAGTTTTCTTAAAAATGAAAAAGAGAATAGCATAGTTATAATCTGGGAATAGTTCTATTATCACTGATTTAAACTCCACTTTTCATAGACTTATGTGAACTGTAGGTCTGATTGTTTTTTTAATGTCCTGGGCAGAAATGGACTGTTTGCTTTATTTGTCTGTTGTACTGAGGAGAAAGGATTCATATATTGCTAACACACAAAGAAATTATTACAATGGTGTGATTTGGGTGCATCATTAGTATGTAAATCATGAGGATAACTTCTTTTTTTTCTTCCTTATGTATATAATTTGTCTTCTTAATGTAAATATAATTTCGTGTGCACCCACAAAGGCAAATCATAGTTGGCTGGTTTGCTTAGAAACATGCGAGAAAACTTGCATGCAAAAGGCAACATAATCTCAAAGACGTGTGCACAGATTTATCTAGGCAGATCCTCTCTAAGGGGTACTTTACAAGCCTTTTACCACTGAAATTGTGAATTGCTATTGCTAGGCATTGTGAATGTCTATACCAAGACTATTCCTGATATTGACAATAAAAATGTACTGAGAGAGAAGCAGAGGTAGTTGTCTGCGAGATCTTTGCTGCTTGGAATGTGGATAAATGTAATCTAACATTAATGTGTGCTACTTTGGTAGCCAGACAGAGCCATTACTTGGAGTTTGACTTTACCCATGTAAAATGCGTTCCTTTCTCATCTTCCATGTATTTCTGGACTGCATTTTTTTCCTTGGAATGATTTATAATGGTGGATATGACCAATACACTTCTCCATGTTGGAAGTTCCAAGGAAGAAGTGCATTTTAGGTTATATCCCAGAGCTTATCGGAGGTTATATGTATTGTTTATGTAAAAATAGTTTCAGCAGATCTGATTTTTAATGCAAGCGAAAATATTGATAAACATATACAAAATAAGTAAAATAAGTGCTGAATTCTGTTGCACAAGATGAAACATGTTCATTGTGCATAATGAACAGTTTGAAAAGTGTTGAAGCCTGTATTTCCAAATGAAAAGAAACATCAAAGCAGCATGCACTCTCTTTATCTTCCTGATAATTATTTCTGTGGCTGTGGTTTTGCTACCTCATTAAGAAAGTATTGAGAGCACTGACTGCCCCTGTCTCCCTCCCAGAGATGGATATGCCACACGGCTGAGTCATGTCCTGCACTGGTGCTTGAGTAGTACTGCACCACTGTTTCAGTGGCTTTGTAATAGTCAAGGTAATTTCCATTGCTCTGTTATTAACAGCGATATACGCATTTTGCACAGCTGAAAGATCTGGAGCAAATGTTACTTGCAGCACACTGCTTTCGGTGGTGCATGGATGATTGGTAACGCTTAGGAGGAAATAAAGCAACTAAGCCAGTGCATTTCTTCAGAACTTTCCCCTCTTCCTGTTCAAATTCCTTAGTAATACCAGAGCTCTCTGTTTAGGTTGTAATCCTCCATTAGGAAGCAAACAAGTTGGGAAGATGTGCAACTCTACAGAGTTTTCTTTTTAGCATTTCATCTTGTATTGTGAGGTAGTTTAGTGACACAAATGCTTGTATATGTTAAGTAATAATAATAATAAGGCTATGGTGAGGGAGGAAAATGAACCAAATACCCTCTATCTATCGTTCTGCTGTTACTGAGGATCCTTCTCAGGAATCTGGTAGTTGAGAAACCGGAATTATGAATTTGACCTAGATTTAACGTGTTCTGAATGGAAACACAAAACTTTATTTCTGTTTCTTTGCTATAATATATTAACATAAACATACATAACTTCCTTCTCTTGTAGGGTGCTTTGAGTGTTGCATCAAATGCCTCGGGGGTATTCCCTATGCGTCTTTGATTGCCACCATCCTGCTGTATGCAGGAGTCGCGCTCTTCTGCGGCTGTGGACATGAAGCACTTTCAGGAACTGTCAACATTCTGCAAACCTACTTTGAGCTGACAAGATCTGCTGGAGATGTTATTGATGTCTTCACCATGTAAGTTACTAATTTCTTTTAACTGCTTTCTTTTAATACTGCTTAGAATTGTGCAGGGGACATAAATTAGATCCAAGAAAATGTGCTGCACTAAAAATCAAAGAAAGTATATTTTATATCAGATAAGCTCAGCGGATGGAATTTTGAGAGGGCTGATATTTTTTCTGTGTACAAGTAATTTGTAATAAAATTTAATATCCACTAGTAATCATAACCAATTGAATACTAAAAAAAGACTTAATATATTCATGAGTCTGTTCCATACAATGTTTGCTTACATCTTATACCTGAAATTTTTACTGCTGAAATGTACAAAATTTTCAACTGAATACACCAAATAAATAAAGCAGAAGTCTGCAACAAGTAATAGATTAGTTCTGGGAATAAATGCAATAAGAAGATAACTGACCTGTTATAGAACCATAGAACTTGAAGCTTCAGAACTTTATTGCCTCTGGCTTTCATATAGTTTTCATGCCTTGTTGCTCCTGAAAACCTATTTTTGGAAAGGTTTTATTAAAAAACCTGCAATGTTACTTTACTTGAGAATTTCCTTTTATATAAAATTAAGTGACATCTTATCTTCTTCTCTTTCGTAAGCCTTTTCTTTCTGGAGTGTGTGGGGAGAAGTGATCTGCCAGAAGTCATTCATCAAAACATAGACATTTTACAACAGATATATCCATGAAAAGCTCAGTGCTTCATAGTCATCAAAAAGCAAATCAAATCCCGTTAAAAACTGAGAATGGCATAGAGAAAATAGAACACATTTATGCCACTGTATCAAACCATCTTTCATCTATATCATGAATACTGCATATTGTTATGGTCCCCAGCACTATGGTGTGCCAAATAAAGAAAGGTGATTAGATGTATAACTTGAACATACTAGGATTCTTCACTATGTAAAAGGGGTGACTTAAAGTGTTGTGAGAGTGGTCTAAAAACAGATGGTACTTTTTCTCTCTTGGACAAAGTAAGAGATACCAGTGGAAGTCATAGAATGTAAATTTAGAAGAAAGATGAAGTGAAGTGATTCTCCAATTGCTGTATAGTGGAACTATAAAACTAACTGTATATTATGGATGCCAAAAGTGTATATGGGTTCAAGGGGAAACTGGGAAGTCCATGGAACACAAATCCATTAATGGTTTCTAAGGACATAAGTCTACCCAGCTAAGTCCCGGAGACTGGAAGAGTGTGGGGAGGAAAATGGACACAACAGTATTTAATCTGACTTGGTACCACTTTTTTATGGTGGATAGCATAAGAATCTTAATCTTTTGACCTATGCAGTGCTATATTATCACCATCCTTCCCGTGAGTTTTCTGCAAACACTGACAGTCTTGTTTGTTGAGTTAGTGTCCTGCAAGAGGAATGTACTGAATAAGTATATCGCTGCTATAGTGCTTTGAAATTTCATTGGTCTAGGCATAGGGAATTTAGTTGTTCTTGTACAGTGTTGTGTTGGATTAGTGGAAAATATGTCTCTTCTGCTTTGCTTTTTTTGGCTTGTCATTTAGAATAACGAATCTGACTTCACTTGGCTGCTAAGGTTCATTGTTATCCTGAATGAAAGATCAGTCATTTTATTACTCTAGCTTATTTTATTAGTCCCTAGCAAGCCATTAGTGCATAACAGCCACAAATTGATTCTCTTCATAGCAAGTTTTCCAGCTTCTCTCTGTGAAATGCTTAAGTGCAAATATCAGTCAAGGGCCATAGTTCAAATGCAGATAATTCACTATAAATGATTAAGGAACAGTAAAGAGGGTGAATTGATTTTGTTTTGTTTATTTTGTTTTGTTTTGTTTTGTATTCTCCTCCATGTCCAATTGTTTGGCTTTGTCCATAGATTTTTGGTCTATTCTTCTGCTTGTTTACCTAAAGACTTACTAAAGCCAGATCTTTCACTGACAGACCCACTGGGATTGAAACTTCAATTTAACTTCAATTGTGAATGATGTCTCTAAAATAAAGTCTTAAGGAGAGAAGGAGTAAATATTTTGACTAAAAGCAGATGGGTCTATTGTCTGTAACAGGATAAACTGTGGTTCTCAAAGAAATTTGCATGTGTCAATTATGCACCTGCTTAAATATATTACTGCCTTTGAAGATAATTTTGTAGGGAGAGTTGAGGCTTGATATTTTGTCACAACTATTGGTTAACAGTTGGCAGTACAAAAGCCCTGTGGAAATTATATTGTTTTAAAAGTCAAAAAAGCATAAAAATTATGTATATAAAGACATGTATTAATGAATGTATCAACATTCTCAAAACCATATATAGTTGAATGAAAGTAAAACATATTGTTTTATTTTTCTGATTATATATAATAATAATAATAATAGTGTGACCTATTATATTATGTAATATTATATTATACTATATTTAAAGTCATTTAAGAGTTTCTGTCTTTTAATACTTTTAATGCTCTGAAGTGTCTCAGACTAACCTGAAGACTGCTTATTAGTCATAACATGTTAGGGAAATTCTGCAATTGACTGCAGTGTGTTAAACTCCATTTAATCATGCTTATGATTTCGCTCTATATTTTTATTACCATGGTGGGTTTCAAATGCCATTCAGTTCAAAAACCAATCAATATTTATGACTCCTTATATAGGCTGTAGGAGATAACAGCTTTTTCACTTGTGCCCACACCTGTATTTGAGTTGTTGCAGTTCTGAACATAAACCATCATTCATACTTTAGCTTTGCCAATACAGCTATTCATTGCAATTTAAAAGAAGGAGTGGATGTCTATAGAGAAATTCTCACTTCTCTCCAGGGCATAAAGCGGATCTGATACACCCTTTATGTGCCTTAAAAGAAAAGCCAAGATACCTAAATTTGTGAAAGTCTCAGCACCGCAGAAACTTGGTGTCAGGCACCACAAATGCTCCTGGGCTCCCTCCCATGAACCCCCAGCTGCAGGCCCTGGTTCAGCCCAGCTGGAGCCAAAAGTCCCTGCTCCTCCATGCCACAGTCAGGTTCTCAACCAAGTACACCAGGTTGGTGCGACAGGTGAGGCATGAGTGGAAGAGAGCTGTTAATTTGCAGAGCAAAGGTGGATTCTGGGTCCAGTTCTCTGGGTTATTGCTCAAGTTCAAGAACATGTCCCAGCTGCAGTTCCTAACACTCACTCACATGTGCTTTGGAAGTGCCAACAGTATTTGTAGTTTTGATATATAAAATGAAGAATAAAAATTGCAGTTGGTGTTTAAATGCCTTAGATATATAAACTAATTTACTCAAATTTATTATTTTCTTTCTAAGCAAATGTGTGGAATGATCAGTGTTAGTAATTCAAGTCTACAGGAGATAGAAAGAGGCTGGTGGAATAAAGTAATGCTTTTATAGCAAAGGGCTTGTCTGGACAAAACAAATCCAATCTATGCTAGTGGCGCTAAATAACAATAGCTTCTGAAAAACAGCAATGATTTGTTTAAACAGATTTTGTTTAAAAAGATTGGATTACAGCCTGATTTGATTTTCTTCAGGGTGACACAGGAAAACAAATATTATAAACTCTAGAAAACTAAAATAGTTCAAAAGTATCTAAATACAATAGAACCCATACTGTTGTAGCAGATATTAACTTTGGAGAGAGCAAATCTTGAGAAGTCACAAAGCTGAGTGGTGTAAAGTCTTCTGTTTTTACACAGTTGTTCCTAAATCTGTAAACCTTTAATAAACTGTATGATTATAAAACCCATTTTGATAATCAGAGTAACATTTTTATCAGTAATAACTGCTTATTATATTGCTTTCTCGATCATTTCTGTGAAACTTCATTTCACATAGACACAGACTTTCTTATTAATATTATCACTGTTACACTTTGTTTCTCCTCACATGAAGAAATGCATCTGTGGGAGATTAACACTGGAAAGTCATAAGATGTATTTGGGGTGTGGATACTTTGAGTTGTTGTAGGGTGCTGATGTGATTCAGAAGAATTCATTAATATAATTAAACTGCAGCATACACTATGTCTGCAAAGTTAAGAGTATAAATAGGTTCATTTAGTCACTGGCTTTGACAAGTTTCCAAAGTCAATAGAAATAGATTGCTGACTGTTGAACATATAGTGTATGAGCTCAAAATTGTTTACTTTAGACAAACTCCAGAAGAACATTTTCAGGTGATCAGCAGCACAAGGTACACGTTTGGGGTATTTCCCAGCAGCTTTCTTTTACAGTTCATTGTTTTTAGTGTGCAAGGCCAGTTAGTACCATCTGTCGTATGTTTGTGAAATATAGGCCATGAAACAAGGGAATCACATTTGAGAGTATAAAATGAGGAAGTCTTCCTAAAAGAAACATTAATAACATTATCTCCTACAAACAAAACTAATTTAGGTCATTGTACATTCACTTCCTTGTAAAGGTGTGAGACCAAAAAATAAACTAAATGAAGTTATAGTTCTTAAATCTGTTGTTACTATGTTATATGTTTGTCATTGGAAATGCCATGGACACTTTACTCTCTTCTTACAGCTAAAAATTTCCTTCCCTTCAAAATGTGAGAGACCTCACTTTAAGTTCTGAAGTAGCTTGGTTTTATAGTCATTTTTTTATTAAAATAATGTTATTTAACAAACAAATGGACATATGCACAATTGTTTTATTTTTGGAAAAACAACAATCCTAGAAATTTTTAAATTCTACCTTACAGTGTTTGAAAAGTGTTTTGAAAGATAGATGAATGAATGTTATTTCCCTCCTCTGTTGGTTTGTTTTTGTTGGGTTTATCCTGTTATCATGTTCTACTAAAATTAAAATTTTATTACTACTGTTACATTGATTACGTTGAGACTGTCATTTCTTTGAATATACTTTCACTGTAGGCAATTCTCTTTCCTTTAAAAGAAGTATTGGTATGCATTTTTCATTTAAAAACTAGAGTTTACCTAGGAAAGACATTTTCTGTTTCACAGGAACAGTGCAGTAACATATCTAAAGTAGCTCAGGACAAAAATAATAAAGATTACTTTCAGAGTGTAGCAGTCCAAATTTGGTATCTTTCAGTAGCCATACCAAATCTGGCAAAATATGCCAGTACCTGAGAATATGGCCTTCGAACGATGATAGTGATGAAAAGTCACCTTTACTACAGCTGTAGCTGTATTTAATAAAGCAAAACAAGTACTTTTCTATATAAGCAAAATGGGATTTGGGAAGTACTTGCAATTGCATGGTGAGTCTTTGGCCCAGTTTTCTTACTGTATATTACCAGGGAAAGTTGACTGGAAATTCAGTACTTCTCATGCCCAATACCATCATGGAAGTCTCCTAGATGTTATTTTAAAAATGTTTCTAGAAAGTGGTTGTTAGTAGAGGTGAGAATGCTGACTAGGTCATCAGAAATACTTTATGAGAGGTACCATCATCCATTTGTTACAGTCAGGATTATGTGTTTTGGACTCATATAAGCTGTATTTATTTATTTATTTTGCGCTAGATTCTTTCCTGTTCCAAGAATGTTGAAATATTCAGAGAAAAGAAATGTAGTTTCAGCTACTGTTACACCTCTTCAGTTAGGTTAGAAATTCTATGTTTCTGAAGTTGCTCCATGAATACCATCTTAGATGTGCCTTTCCTAGGAAGGATCCAAACATCAAACTTTTAGAAAATGACGATCTAAGGTTGAATTCTGGATTCCTACATGGAGTAGTATGTTATCCTACAAATGAGTCATGCTTAAGCTTTAAGCAAGTAATTTGACGCGATTCTATACACATTTCTTCCAGAAATACAGAACCAAAGGCTATATCACACTACCTGTTTTTAATGAGGTTTTACTGACATCTTACTAGCTTCTTTTTCTTTTTCTATACACTCAGGATACTTTATTCTCATTTGCCTTTTTCAGTCCATAGTCTTACTTTGCGGATAGCATATGATTATTAGTAAATTCTCCTTTTCTCCTGTTAGCTGCACTTTTTTTCTTCTCAAGTCTGCTTTTGCTTATTTCTCTACCCAAATCTGAATCCCAGAGGTGATACATAACACTGTTATCACCTTCTTTTGCTAACAGTTCCCCTGTGCTTCATGGCACCAACTGTCTTCCTTACTAAAACTGTTTAAGTGAATAACATCATGAGCCTACACGAGGAAATTGTTCCCAGCTGGTATGCAGCACAGCTTGAGAACCTCTTTTATAAATTTCCATGGGGGCAGGACTCTGTAACAGGCTTTCTACTAACCTGTTTGCTTATAAATGGTGCCTTATAGCTTGTCTCCATTTGAAAAATGCATTTTCAGAATTGTTTGTACAAACTTGAGAAAACTGGAGGTGGCTAGCAGCTATTCAGTCCTTTAACATCTCTTAGGATTAACCCCTGAGAGGCTAAGGGGATCAATCCAAAGGCCAGGACGGTTCTTTTACACAGGGGCAGACATCACTACATGATATTGAGGTATGTGTCAAATATCCAAAGTTCCTTGATACTGGGGGAGGAAAAAAAAAACCCTCCTAGGCTGTATGTAGTGCATTCCCAGCAAAACAGATCTCCACAAATGGTAAATTCAGTGCTTCTTCTTCCTAACAATCTATGGCAGCTATAGCAGCAGCTATAACAGCAATTTTAAAGAGCTGTACTGTGTTCAGTATCTTTGGCAGCTGTTTTATTTTTCCTTATGATGTTTTGTTTAGCTGGGAAATAGATACATTTAGTTGAATCCACTTGCATTCAGGGAGTACAGATACAATTTGTTGTCAGTTATTTGGCACCTATCATCTCTTAATACCTTGATCTATATTTGGAGAGGTTACATTATAAATTCAGAAAGAGAAACTAGAGGTAGAATTACAAATGCTGAGAAAATAATTTTAGGTTAAGACCCGGTATACTGGCAGACTAGAACAGGATGAACCACTTCCTACAATTTATAATTCCTTTTAGGATACAGTAAAAGATATAAAAGGTCAATGTTGACAGATTTTCTTGGTTGATCCGTTGGGTGATCTGTTAGAATAGTGGTAAACTAGCAAAACAAGCAAAAAAAAAACCCATGTTGTTCGTATTCTTTTTTACTTCTTAAACTATTAAAATCACAGCAAGTGATCAGCATCTGTAGCCAAAAGAGTGGAGATCTTTGCAAAAATTTATGATGATTATTCCGACCAAGAACAGAATAATTTGCTCTAGAAAAGTCTCATGGGAAAGAAAAGGTCAGAGAAAAACAATTTAGAGAATTTTCAGATAGTATCCTAGTTGCAGACAGCCTATTTTATTCTCTCCTAAGTCAGATAGCTGAACAGTTTAATTCAGAGAGTATAGTTATTTTATGAGAACATTCTAGCTTGTTCTGGATTCATGTTTTGTAATTTTGTTTTTTTGTTTGTATTTTTATTTTTTTTTAATGTTAACCATTTTTCAAACGTAGTTAAAAACTGCAGCAGCAACTGTAATAGCTGAATTATTAGATTACACACTAGTGTATCTATGTTTGTGCACAAGGAGCTTGATGATAATTAGCATTTTTTGTTAAGATGGAAGATATAGATTCAATAATCAAAACAGATTATTTTAACAATAATGCCTATGTGTATATCCTGTTTTTCGAATCAGAGCAGCCAATTTTGTTTTCCTGCATCTTAAGCAAGTAGGTATACCATTTCCTGTCTGCTGACACCCAGAAAACCTGAGATGTTTCTGCAGACTTCTGAGGAGTCCCCTTCAGCTTAGCAAGCATGTTTTATTTCAAACTTATATATATATATTTTCTTTTAACTAAAGAACCCCTAGACCTTCTAGGATTATTTCAACAGCTGTTTGATTGTATTGTTTGTATTAATGTATTTTTGGAAGTGTGAAAAAATTAATATGAGCCCACTGGACTGCAAGAGTCTCAACCACAATATAATACCTCACTTGTCATAACACTCTTCTAAAAGCTTGCTATGCGTAGATCTGATCAAGCAGCATTTTGAGTTTGTTTGCTAATAATTTTTTATCCTTCAATTTGACAGAGCACCACCAAAATATACAGTAGGAAATCTGCAACAGAGATGTGGCTCACCAAGCATTATTCAGCCACCTCTGACTTGTCTCTGCTGGGAAAGTCTGCTTTGTACTTAGCTACAAATGGGTTGTTCTTTCAAGGAGTTAACATTGGCAGCCTCCATCAATGATGTCTGTAAGGGAAAGAAAGTGTTTTCTTTAGAGCTATTTTCATATTTGTCTGTTGGTTAGACTCCAGATTTGGATTAATGAATTAGGAAGTCTGCTTAATATGAAATAATTAATGAGTAGCAGTAGGATAACAGTAAAAATGGAAATTCTCCAGTCAGATCAGCTTGATTTAAATCACCTACTGAAGAGAGAGTGAAATATATTTCTATTTTTAAAGATTTCTGAAAATAGTGTGAGGAAAATCTGATCTAGAATCTGTAGAGCCTCTACTAGCTTAGACATGGAAAATATGTTTTACATTATATAAATATATAAATATATTTTTATTAGTTTCAAATTTTTTTCACAATTGATTTACATTTAGATAATTGTTCAGTTTATTCTAATACCGTGTGTGAGTCTGTGTACAATAGACTTCTATAAAAATATATTCAGTATATGTGCAATCACATTAAGTTTGTATATCCAGCAACCTATATGATAACACAGGAGGATTGCACGATCATCTTAAATTTGTTAAAATAAAGATCATCTTTGCAAATTTTTTTTACTCTCTTTTTATATAAAGGCTTCAAGATTTTAATTATATCATGATTTCTTTTCATTCTTCTGATTTCAGGTATCTTTAGTCTTCCCCTAATGTGTCTCTTTCAAATTCTGTCAATTCAAACACAAAATATAATTGTATGTATTTTTTTTTCCTCTGCTTCCTTTGCTCTTTAGCTGGCTTCTTTGGGCAAGCTTGGTCCTCTGCTTTGTCCCTGCTCAGCTAACCCTTTGGCTTCTGCCCATCACCCCTTCCGCCTTCCCCAAGCTCCCTGGTGGCTCTGCTGCTTGCTTCCCCAACATTTGAGACATCAGGACAACGCAGATGGCCATTAATGTCCCTGTGCTCGCTCACCAAGAGTCAGATGGCATCTCCATTTTACAAGGCTCACCTTTTATTATCTATTACTATTTCACCAAGAGATCAGACTTTATTAGATGCTGGAGAATTTAAAACCAATGCAGTCTTCATTATATTTATGATGAAATGTTACTGCTGTAATTTGTTTCCTTTAAGTATAACAATTGTAGTAGTTACATTGCAATACAATTCTCTGACTTTTAAAGAGGTAGTAAATTATGGTTTTACAAATTTTTTTTTTTTTTTCCTCTTTACTTTTATGAGATCCCTCCTTCATGGTATGAGTCTGGCTATTTCATATCATGTAGTCAGATCAGTAGAGATCTTACTACTTCTCTTTGTAGAAAGAATATGAGTAAGAAATTGATTTCTATAATTGGTTAGGGTAAAAGTATTTGTATTTTCCTTGTAGAAGGCTTAAAAGACAATTCTTTAGCCACACATAAGGCTGAGGTAAAAGCCAAGAAGGAAATCTTTTGGTAGGCTTTTTGATGTGAGCAGCTCAGTGGGAGGTTCGGCACAGATGGTTTAAAGAGCTGTTGCATGGGCTGAAATAGTCTTTGGACCTTCCAAAAGGTTTTATCCCTCAGGTCTATGACAGCTTGTAATTTCGACTAGGCTGAGCACACTGAGGGCTGTGAGGAGCTGCTGCTGGCTCAACTCCCCTACTCCAGCCACTGGTGGATGTCACACTTTTACAAGGCGTATAATGTATGAACTGGAATAGATCCTGTGGTATATTCACAGGATTACTATGTATTTGTTTTCCTATCATAAGTTCATTTTCATCAATAATGACAAGAAAGGCTCAAAACCACATAATTTAGGTTTTCTGTTCAAACAGTGTTACACTGACTGAATTACTATAAAATGAGGAAAATGTGATTTTTACAATGTACAACTGTACATTGTAAATTGTACAATTTACTGAAAATACAATGTACAATTTATTGAAATAAATTTCATCTTTGAATATTCAATATCTTATACTGCCTACAGCACGTTTATGTGTGTGTGTTGGATAGTCAACTTATCCTAGTTTTCACTTGCCTATGAAAGTAAACATGAGAAGACTTTGTTATTGGAATGAGTTAGAAAAAAAATCTTATCCTGTCTCCTTTCTAGAACCTTTCAGGTACAGCTTATGAATAATACTATGATAGATACCAACAGAGTTCCTTTCTCAGATTTGTTTTTTCCTCACCAGATCATAAGTTTAATTGTTTTTGGTTTAGGGTTTTGTGATATTGTTCAAAGCAAGCTTAATATGCATTCAGCAAAGCTGTAGTTGCATCTGAAACATTAACTGTACAATTGAATCTGAGTTTGAATCTCTTGCAAACCATTCAAATTCAAAGATATTTTAATGAAGTTTAGAGACTTGTTATTGTAAAACATGTACTGAAAGATGTCAGGGGGAAATTCTAAAGTATGAACTTAAAAAAAAAAAAAAAATCTATTTCTTTTTCTCATAGAGGTATTAATCCTTCTCTGCAAAGCAACTTCAACTTTAGTGCATGCCAATTTCATCTTGTCCATCTTAGTGTCTTGTTACAGCCCGCGGGTATAATGGATGACCTGGGAAGAGGCAAAGTCTCCTTGCGCTGTGGTCAACCTCCTGGCCATCTGTGGGCCATAGGATGGCCCAAAAAGCAGCCTCTGCAACCCATGGACCTTCACAGCTGGTCACACTGGGACCAGTCCTGGCTCCCTGAAATGGTGATCTTATGGCCTTGCCATAGAGCAGCACCCAATGAGCTGGCCTTATTGCTATAGTTTGAGCAATATCTACTTCTAATTGGAAGCTGGGGGATGCCTCTACTACTCTGTTTCAGAATTGTCTGTCGTCTATGTGACTTTGTCCATTGAGATACAACAGGAAAAATTATAATGAGGAGAGGACAGCAGAGACTTAAATTGTGATTTAAGAACCAAATGCACATACAAAAAGATTATAATAGAGTATCTTTCCGATAATGAAGTGGCACTTTGCTGATGGGTATATGTTACTATATATATGAATGTGTCAGATTCCCGCTTCTCTTTACTTTTTCTCTTTGCTACTTTATCTGCATTAAAAATAAAAAGAGATAATTGACTCTTTCAAGTTATCTGCACAGATTGTCCTGTTACATATACAGATTAATTTTTATATTTTATTAAATTAAATGGCCCTACAATTTTGTGTCAATGCTTCTGCCCTCGGTTTGAGTTATCATTACAGCACATCAGCATTCAAGATAACTCCAGAGTAGAAACTCTGATGGTTAAAGCGTCTCAATGTTTAGAGTCAAATAATTTCTACTGTTCTTTTACAGGATTGATATCTTCAAGTATGTGATATATGGTATAGCAGCTGCATTCTTTGTATATGGCATTTTGTTGATGGTGGAGGGATTCTTTACAACTGGTGCCATCAAGGATCTCTATGGAGACTTCAAAATCACCACTTGTGGCAGATGTGTGAGTGCCTGGGTAAGTTGATAAGGCAGCCTGCATATTTAAGGCAATTTCAGCATGTTTTATATATTTGTGGTATTATGATGTTTATTCTTGGTTTTGTTTAATATTTTCTGATCACTTCAGTGGTTAAAATCCCAGCAAAGATTTAAATACAAGTTTCTTATACTGACAGTGTTTACTATTTGGACTTGTATTTATTTTAAGATTTCTGAGGGGGTCTGTTCAATATCAGATAAAAGATAATTTGGTGGGAGTTTGATTTTTTTTTTTTTTTCCTGCATCTTTGGTGAGAGGGGTTTTGTCACTTGATACCTATTGCAGGAGGATATTTCTGAAAACACCATCAGCATCAACAAGCTAAATTTTTATAATAAAAAAAACAAAGTACCAAGCATATGCAACTAACTCAGGGTATCAAGGTACACTAAATCATAGACAATAAGTAATATATTAAATATTAACTATAGGAAGTTTTATACTGTACCTGATCTCAATTGTCAGTATTTATTAACTAGATAATGGGCTAGGAACAAATATAGGCTACAATGAACACCCTCAATGATACTAAAGGCTATCAAAATTTAGCTTTTGAAATGCCTGATATTTAAACTGGACACAGATAAACTACACATTGGAAACTGAGGAATTTAGCATGTATGTCACCCCTACACAATATTACAAACTCCATGGTAATGCTGCTTGCTCTTTTTCTGTTTTCCTGTTGAATGGCATTGTAAGATATTGGCTCTTTGGCTAAGAATTGTTGTAAAGGATTTACATGACTATATGAGTAAGAATTTCAGACATTTTAAATGAAAAATAATGTCTGATCTTTTATGCTTTGAATCTATGTAGCTAGTTCAAATTGCGCACAGAATGGAAAACTTACATAAAATTAGGTTGTTCTAAATTTCCATAAACACTTTTCCTTAGTACAATGAGCAATGCTTTATCCGCCCACAATTTTGATGCCTTTGTAATAAGAGCTGTAATTCCATTGTCTGTGCCTAGAAGAAGTGAATAGTTAAATATCTATCCTATGGTTAATATCATTGCTATGATTAATGATTCATAAAATGAATTTCTTCAGCACGCTACTTGCCTAGTCAGTAATTTGTATTGTTTGTGTTTTACTTCAAGATGACTACAATTCATATAAACATTGTACAGTTAAGATTAAGACCAAATATTGTTTGTGACCAAAACACATATAAGCCATAAACAGATTTGAGTTCAATACATAGTTACTGTGGAAATTAGTGGATGTTCTTTACTATAGCCAGAAAAGCTTGCCCATTCTTTCTGCTATTTGACTGCTGGTGGGATTTTAGTGATATAATCTTAAAATCAGCAGGAATACTATGCAAATGACTGCAGCTATTTTTAGTTGTTATTCTGGCTTTTGTTTCTGCACACTAACAGTTTGTAAGGCAATATATAGTATTCTGTCATTTAAAACTTGTGATTCCCTTCTTGTACAAGTTTCTTTTGATTAGCTGAGTTTTAAAACTCTTAAGAAAAAAGTAGCTTTCTCTATTTGAAAACTACATCTAGAAATAGAAGACTTCAACCTGAATGCCATCATAATTTATTCAGTTCATTACATCATGCAGTAGTATGTAGAGATAAATTCTAAGGACAGATGACTAGAGATATAATTCAAATGTAATGGGTGCCTTTGTGTGTCTAGCATAGATGGTTTTACTGTTATGTAAAACTAGTCTAAGAAACTTTTTAATGTAGTAGGTTGCCAAACTAAAATAATGCTATTGAAGAGGATTTTCACATCCTACATGCTGCAAGCAAGTTTCCTCATATACTCTTTTTTAAAAATAAATAAATAAATAAATAAATTTTAAATCTAAGCCCTCAAAAATTTAAAACACAAACATTAAAATTCTTTTACTAGCAGCTTAATTTTGATTGAAATATGTACAATCAACACATCTTTTTGAAGAATTAAAATTACAAAAATAGTGATTTTTGTGAAAAACCTATGTAAAAATCTAATTTTGTCTGTTATTCCACATCAAATTTGCTGAAATCATTAACAAACGTGACTTTATAAACAGCACTTTAACATGTGGAGGTCTGAAAATGAAAACAAGTTCTTTCTGCTGTATCATTTTCATGTATTATTTGTCATGTCTGTCATTAAACCTAGTAGGAAAATGAATGAAAACAATTGAATGCAAAATTTCAAGGAAAAAAAAAGCTCATACTAACTGTGTATGGAAAAGGTAGAGTTCTCACTGAAAATTAACAACTACGCCAATGTTGCCCTGGCAAGTTCCCCTACATCTCAGAGATGATGTCAGTGACAGTGAAGAGTCTCACTGACAACATTTTCAGAAGGAATTTGCAGTGAGAAGTAGTAAAACTAAAGCAGTATAATGATGTTAGTTGCATTGAGATAATGATAGCTGTGTTTTTAGTATTTTACAATGCCTGAATATACCTTCAGAGAATTAAAGAAGCAGTTATAGATAATTGTGGTATAAAAGTTAGTAAGAAAAAATGTGAGACATGTCTGAAGTCAACTGTGACACTGTTTGTGTATTTGAAATTTAATAGCCATCCTATTTATATTTGCTACCTTGACCATGGAAAGCCTGATTTCTGCCCTGTCTTAGAATGTCTGTTTACAAAGTCGATAAAAGATGAACAAAGATCCTCAACTGAAGCTTTTCTTCCTTTACAAGTTTTAGTCTTAGGAAAATTTTATGGAAAGATGAAAAAACAACTCATTTTTTTTCTGATTAGAAAGCATTAGTTAAAGATTTCATCATAGAGATTTCTACTTCGTTGTATCTCTCAGCTTTGAAAAGGTGCATGGTGAGGCCCTACAGAAGGATACTTAATCTACTGGATTGGACTGATTTTATCTGTTGTGTCTTTTAGATGCGTTAGGTTGTTTCTAGCTGTGCCATTTATGAGAAAAGTGTTTCTGCACAGCTCAGGCAGATTTCATTAAAGAATAGGAGTGGCTGTAGGAGCTTACTGTATGCTTTTAAATAGTTTATGTTCAATATTTTACACTGCTACTGCTTGATATTTGAGATAACTACTGGCCATCACCAGTTTAGAGTGACCTAATGTATATGACAGAAGACCTACTTTCTTTATAGCTAACTCATTACACAGTACTGAACAATTCTATTTCTACATAGCTTTCCTTTTAATAGCATTAAATCTTAATGAGGTATATCTTTGTTTTAATGAAATCTACGATTGCCTTAAACTTTGATTTAGACAGGAAAAAAGTTATTAGTATTTACTTTTCTTAGAAAGATGTGTTAGTAAGATCATGCCTTTTATTTTCTCCACTCTAAGCAAGCAATGTTATGATACCAAATAGTCAAGTTGACCTTTCATTCTAAAGGTTTTATTGTCTTAACATTTTTTTCTGCATCTTTTACAATTTTTTCATTTTAGGTGCTGAAATCATTTTCTCTAGAAAATGGCCTACCTTCTGCTGTGTGTAATCTATCTTGGATATCTTCAAAAAAAATCTGATTTACTCTACTGATAATTATTTACTCACTGTAGATCTTATTTTAGGCAAAATAGTAATTGTGTTTTTGTTTTGTTTTCTAAGTATATTCATGATTCGTCTTTTGGATTTATTTTTGCTTTTTAAAAAAGAGTACTGAGAATCATGCTTTTTTAATGTAATTCTCTTTTTAAATAATTTTTTTCCTCAGGGAAAATATTCCAATATCATCCTTGCTGTTTGCTGAGAAATACACTTTCAACATTCATCCTAACTTTATGTGTGTGTAAGAAAACATAATAGAGGAATTAAAAGTAAATAAAAACAAAAACTTCATCTCTAGATAGACATTCCATCTAGTTCCATCTAAATCTGTAGAAACATTTCTGAATTTAGTTTTAAGTTTACATAGGAATCTATGTGTAACAGGAGCAGAGTTAGGTGCAGACTCATCTGGCTTTCACATGCAGAACAGATGCCTCATTTCTGAATGCTGAAAATGCAGATCTCTTTTCTGAAAATGAGATCCCATATGTGGATATTCTGGTAGCAAAATGATGAGCTAAGAACCACAGAGATGGCATGTGTTCACCTCTCCATACACAACCGCAGTTTTCCTAAGTAGGGAAAGCCTTAAATAGTCTCAACCCCTGGCAGGGTAAATGAGGAAGGCAAAATTCATGTGACCATCTGAGCTTTTAAACTGTGGAGTTCAAAATCATGAAGTATCATCACAAATGACTTAGATGCCAGCGGAGTTGGGAATTTCAGATAAAATGTACCATGACCCAGATGTGGATACCCCTTACCAGGCACTTTGCTAGGGTTACCAAGTTACATGCCTACACTACTGCAGGAGTAACACAGAGAGAGAAGAAGGTTAGGGATACTCTTAGATGTGCTGAATACTTCTACAAGCAATTGCCCTACAAGTCTTTTAAATTAAGTGATATGGCCCATTGCCTAAGTTTGGGTAGTATAGATCCTTCCTGGACACTCTGGAGTTTAGATGAATGAAGTTTAAACAGTATTACAGTTAATAAGGAAAGTAAAATAAAACAAAACTCATTAATGGTTTTGTAATTTTTCTGAAAGCCATTTTAGCTCTGTATGCTAGAGCAGTGTTTGAATTTCTTTATAGGCCTGTATTCCCTGTAACTTGCACTTATTCTTGAAATAGGGAGGTCAAACTTTGCAAAATTACAGGACTCAGCAAAGTAGCTTGTTAATAAACACTCATCTTTATTCCATTGCTTTTCCAACTACATAATTAATAGATGTATGGTTTCTGAAGAATAAAGAAAAACGCCAGTGACTACTTTTAATTTCTGTACGTTCTAGACTTTGTGGAAATCTCCTGCAGTGAGCTAAAATAGAAGGTTTTGTTAACGTATTTCTGTTATATATTTTTGTACATAGCCCTTCTCTTGGCTACAGAGTTGATGTTTCCTTTGCTAGGAGAGTGTGCCAGGCAATGACATATGCCTTGCCAGCCACTCCTCCCATTCTTTTGTGCTTGCTATTCCCCTAAAAGACATTTTAGGGTTGGCAATAACCTGAACAAAAACTTTTTGTTTCAGATTATGCTATGAATCTTTTGTATCAGGATAGCTTTTTTCTTTTGCGTGTAAGCATATTTGACTGAGAGCCGTTACACATTCTTCCTGCGCTTTACCTTTCCATTATCAGAATTACTTAAGCTGATAGCTTTATTTCCCCCAACTTCAGATAGTCCTTCTCAATTTCAACAGTTAAACACTTTACCACATGATCACAATTTTTCCTTGATGTGGCTTTTTGTTCTCACCTAACTGCCCTATTCTTTTTTTTACTACATCTAGACATTTTTCTGTGTTCTGTAGTGCTTTAAACCTACAAATGTCAGTGGCATTATCATAAATCATGCTTTAATGATAAAAGCCATGCCTTTATCTACTCCCCTTTATTCTAACATGTTTATTTCTTAGCTCTCCCGCTTAGAGTTAAGATTCTCCAATCTGTGGAAGCTTGTTACTTGTTCCTGTAGACTTTCTCTTCATATGAATTGTGCTCTCCGACGATGCCTTGCAATACCTAACTCATGTGTTTCCTGTCACAGTGTTTGTCCTGATGGAGTAGAGCAATTTAAGTATTTTATGAACTTAATTTACACTCTCGCTTCCTGTATCCTTTTACTAGCACATGATTATTAGCTTTAAAGCAAAGCTGGAGAGACTTGGTCAGCAAGCTGGAATATTTTTATCAATATTTTTGTCAGTTGAGGAGCTTGAACAGTCATGAACATGAAGTAATGAATCTCTTCACATTGTAATTGCAAAGAAAATTGTGGCACTGTGAGCAGTGATACAAAGATCTGTTTCTGCAGACACAGAAAGGTAACGGCTCTGGGAAAGGCCACATTTTTAGAATCTGATGGCCATATTATTAGTTTTCATTGCTTTGCAAGACAAGGAAGCAAAGAAAAGAATGGTCCATAGCCAATTTTTTCAGAAATATTACAGACTTCTGAAGCCCCAATAAAAATAAGTAAGCATCGCATGATCTTATTTTTGATAACTAAACATTTACTTGGAGTGACACTTCTGATTAGAGAAATAATAGAAGTCTGTAAGAAATTAAAATATTTCTGCTTTCTAGTTCAAACTTTTACAGTCTTTTTCCCAAGTGTAAGCCTTGCAAACCATCTGCAAAACCACCTCAATCTTGTCAAAAGAGATGTAAACTAAATGTATAGAGCAGTCTTCTCCCAAGCTCTTTTATGCATGTAGAAAATTTGTCATCAATGCAAATCATTGGACTATGGAATTGACTTCTTATAAGTGGGATGTCAGCATTATATTTTGGAACCAAAAAGCCTGGAAATACACTGCAAGGACCTGTGTCCACAGGGGGAGCATTGTGTTGGAATAGTCATAGCAGGTGGTATGAATGCAACTCAAAGCAGCTGTGAAACAGCAGTATTTAATGAAGATATCTACTGCATTTTTCAATGTTAAAACCAGATTATTTGTGTGTATCATAGTTTAAAGAATACAAAACTGGTATCAACTGTATTTCAAGAGAACTCGTCTTGCAAACGTTGCCGAAATGAAAGAATGAGAGAAGGAAAACTCTGAGAATGCAAAAAGTAAGCAAAAAAAAAACTTTGAGGAAAATTCCAAATGTCAAAATAACTAATGCAAAGGTGATTTTTTGAAAATACTGATATGCTTGGAAAAAAAAATCTTATACAGAATATTGAAAAACGAGAGGGGAAATTCTGCTATTAAAAAGCAGATAAAATCCAGTGCTCTGTAGGATTTCAGAAGCCTATTGGACTACAAAAATAAGTTTTGCCTGAAGAGTACATAAAATGACTACTGCTAACGATTTTGTGCAATCAGTACAACAGAAGTATCAATATATAGAAGAAATTTCGGAAGTTTTTTTTTTTTTTTATTTTAAATAATTGTTTTACAAGGAAATGTGAAAAAGAAACTGATAAGTCTTCTAAGAGAACCCAGGCCTGTATGCATGCAAAGCCATCCTCTGAAAACTGAGTATGTTCTGTTGTTAGTAGATTTATCTGCAAAGCAAACATTTCAAAAAAATGAATCAAATTGTTAGATAATCTTTTTTGTCTTTCTCATAGAACTATGGAAATTCACCTCCCCCCAAACTACTAGTAAATTGATTAAGTTATAGTAGATCGTAACGCTAAACTTTCCATAGACAATTAGATAGCTAAAATGGAGGGGACACCGTGCATATTATACATTTCAAGGAATTATTATAAAAATATATGTGTAAAAGAAAAATTGAACTAATAGTGAGAATTCCTCTTAATTTTTTCAAAAGCAACTTTCTATCAATCTGCAATTTTTTTTGAAAATAAATGTTAAAAACCAGTTCCATATGCTTCAAAATGTCTTGATGTTGCTTCAAAATTCCTATTTCAGGGATTTAATCACTATCTTTTAGCAATCAAGGAAATGACAGATTAGCTATTATAGGGATAAATTGCAGTTATGTGGTAAGTTATTTTGGCTATTTGGCTAATTATTAAGGTGTGGGGTTTTTTTCTCTCTCCTCTCTTGCTCTTTAAGTCACTGACTTGAATACAAGCCAAGAAGAATCAACTGCATTACAGTAATGACTTAGCATGAAATGTATCCATGTTTCAACGAGAATCCTGGAGCTATGCCTAGGAATATAGTATGGCAGAGAGGGAGAAGATGAACATGTTTTATAGAAACAAGAATAAATGACCAACAAGTGAGTGTTAGGAGTAAGAGTGATATTTTAGATCAAGCAGAAGACTTTGTAAGTATATTTGTATAGACTTCGTATATTTGCAGTGACTTCTGCAGTATTAAGTAGTAATATTAGAACACCATTTTTCATTTATCCAGCAGCACTGCATGTTGAACTAGCCATTTTGAAATATTTGTTTCATCTTTTACCTCTAGTCAGGAATAAGGCAATGCATGAACACAGGAAATGCTAGTACAGACCTGAGAATATTAGAGGAGGCAATTTAGTTGTGAAATACTTAAGTCTTTCTTAAGAATATTTGTTTTTGTACTGTGTGTAAGAAATCAGAGGGCACATGAATGCAAAGGGAGGTTGACTAGGATTACAAAGGTTGGTCTGTAACATCTTAACCTTTGGTTGATTAATCAGTTTAAAGATTTCAGTATTTTTTCACTTGTAAATTACTTTCTCATCTACTTAGGAAAATGAGATTTGGATTTACATAAATAAGTATAGTCTGGATCTAAAGAACGTTCAATTTTAAATTATGCAACAAATTTAATGTCTTTAATTTTAAAATACTTTGCAAGGGAACCCAGCCAGTCTTCCAGTTATCTTCTCTAGTATTTACAAATGGGAAACTATACCTTTAAGGTACTGTTATAAAACACATTTGTATTTATGGAGAAGTTCTTGTTAAAAAGTGCAGATCTGCAAAATTCTATTATATAAATTCTGAACATCTTAAAGTACAGTAGTAAAATTCTCCCAGTTCAGATACATCCAGGCTAATTCTGGGCTAATGTTTAGGTTATATTCTGAACTGGCAGGGTTTAACAGTAAAACATAACAGATTTTTGACACAATGCAGATGAGAAAGCTCTCAGTATATTGATGTGCTTGAAAAAAAAAATCTTATACAGAATATTGAAACATGAGAGGGGAAATTCTGCTATTAAAAAGCAGATAAAATCCAATGCTCTAGGATTTCAGAAGCCTATTGGACTACAAAAATAAGCTTTGCCTGAAGAGTACATAAAATGACTACTGCTAACAATTTTGTGCAATCAGTACAACAGAACTATCAATGTATAGAGGAAATTTAAAGTTTGATCTGTGGCAAAAACTGTAGAAGAAATTTCTGAGCCTTGGAAGAGTGTTGGAGGGATCCAGGCTGTCGAGCTACAGGTGAATAACAACTTTTTATGTTTGTGTCATAGAATAATAGATTGTAAATGGGATCTACAAAGGTGGACACCTTTTTCTGTTTATAACTCTTTGGATCTGGAGATCAAGTCAGGGAGCTTATATAAAATATGCTTATATAAATTGAAGAAGCATAAATACAAATATTGAATCATTTGGAACAAAGATTGAGATGCAAGATAAATGCTGTTTTGGAATTAAGATAATTTCTATTATTTCTACCTTTTTAAAATATATTTCCTCTATAATATTTTTTCTTTATGTAGTAGGTATCAGTATCCTCCTAAGATATCCTCCTTTTTGTTTTTGATAACAGAACCTTTTACATATGATTGTGCTCCTTCTGTTCTTAGAGTCATTTTCTTTATGGGAATAAAACTTCACAGCAAAACTGAAGCAAGAACAGTGTTTGAAAATCAATGAATTGACTGAGCAAAAATACACAATGAGCAAATACACGCAAGTTTAGTGATAAAGCAATAGCTGAAATTGGGATCTTACTAAAATATACAGGAATTGGGTAATGTTTTGAGTGGATTTTTACCCCTTTGTGGCCACCATGAAATCTGTTGTGTTGGGTGTATTCACCTACCTCCTATTCTTGATCTGCTGAGCAGATTTTGTAATAAAATCTTGCTAGAAAGGTTGGTGACTACTTTGAAAATTCATTATTAAAAAGTCATTAATGGTTTTACTAGAAGCTACGCGGTCTAGAGAATTAATTGCTACAAGCGTTAACGATTTTATTATTTTAGGTACTTAGCTCCTCTAGTTATTCTTTCTAAATGTGAACCAAATATTGCTTAGTGGATTCTGTGATTTTGTAGACAAATTTCTCTGTCATTTAGACAGTTTCATAATAATTCTGCAAAATAAGCAGAAGACAACTGACAAGATTAGATTTTTTTCAGGAGCTTTTGTTAGCAGTGATGGGATATACTATGCGACTCACACATTGTTGGGGAGAACAGGTCTGCTTAATTATTGAACTTATTTGGGGGAAGAAAGTCTGAGAGATTGGTTCTGAGAGAAACAACCCAACAGAAGTTTGCTGACATTCACAAGATCCAGGAGGACAGAGGTGAAGTTGTCTAGTCAACTACAATGCTGCTTTTAATTTTGTGAAAATACGTCTTTGTAAGTTTTTCACATTCTAATTATGTATCTGGATCAACACCACAACTATCAATGTTGTAACTGAAGATTATATTTTGTAACTGATTTTTGTAATTGATGAATGAACCTATAATAAAATGAAAGGTTAAAGGGAATTTAGTTTTGCATTTAGGAGATTGGCTTCTGGCAGCGAACACTGAACTACTTGGGGAAAGTCATTTTTGCTACCAGTGCTTTATGTAGTATACTAAAGAAAAAACTGTGGTGCCTTCTTAAGATGGTGTTCTGCTATTTCACACATCATTTCTTTCACATTAGCAGAATGCTACTTCAAAGGAGAACAATCCCTTTGACTCAGAGGAGATTGATTTCTGAAGTTAATTCTCACAGTGAACAGGTTGCTTAAGTATTTCTGGTAGGGCCTCCAGAGCAAAAAGCGCAGATCATAGCAGTGAAAATTATCTAAAAAAAAAACAGTCTTTTGCTTGTGGTCTTCAGTTGGAAAGTATTCACAATTCTGTTCCATTCTAACAAGACGTTGTAAACACGCACCTTCTATTGCTTGAAAATGAAAAGTTTTCTGTGCAAGGATAAGCTTTGGTTTTAGCTACTTACAGCAGAAAAGTATATTGCCTAGATCACGCAGCTTGATCCATTGACATCAGGGATAGGAGTTTCCAGAGATATCTATTAACTACTGATAGTTTTAGCATTAAGTTTTGCATAGTAGCTAATTCTGAATGAAAAGTGAGAAATTTCTCTACTTTCTTTTTTCTTTTCTGAGTATTGTGACATGAGTTGCAGCATATCATTGGTCATGTTAATCAAAACTGACTGAAAGAGGGAAGATAAACTTGCTTTAAAATGTTTTCCAATTTATTTTTAACATTTTTTTAAAATTTAAATGAGCATTTGATTCCCTTTTTCTGGGATACTAAGCCAAATACATTCATGTTTTTAAAAGAAGATCCTTTTTATAAATGAGCAGCAGTTCCCCCAGGAGAGTAAGGGAGCTCTTGCCGCTCCTAACAGCCATCATATGACAGCTTTCTGCTGTTCTTATTGTATGCTCCAGGCAGAATTTTTAGTCTAATAAACTCTGTTTTTTCCTCCTTGCTATAACAGTATTTTGTCTGATATAAGAACAGAATCCCTATTACAGATAAAAAGTCCCTATTACAGATCCAAAAATATTTAACAGAAATTGTAATTCTTATTTTAAGATTAAGACTTTTACTTCTTTTGGGGGAATCCTAAATCACAGAATAGGAAGATTTCTGAATCTGTGTGGAATATAATCTGAAAGGCATTCAAATTCTGTAATATAATTAAATTAAGTTCTGACTGTTAAATTATTATATATGGACTACACTGAATAATGTATGAAATTTACTGTGTTATTTGGTTCTGAAGTTTAAGAAAGTAGCTCAAAAATAAAAGCTCATTTATGTCTATATTTTTGAAAACACTTAGAATAATCTATGAGGCTAGTTTTACCTTTAAAATACCTTTAAAACTCCTGCTTTAGAAAAACTGTGTACAGCTCTTTAGATTGATAACAAATTAGGACCAGACATAGCATTTTAGTTGGGAATTCATAACCCCTAAGTGACTTTACATTTTGAAGTATTTTTTGTAAATCATAGAATCACAGAATGCCTAAGGTTGGAAGGGACCTCTAGAGGTCATCTAGTCCACCCCCCCTGCACATGCAGGGCCACCTAGAGCACGTGGCACAGGGCTGCATCCAAGCGGGTCTTAAGGATCTCCAGAGAAGGAGACTCCACAACCTCTCTGGGCAGCCTGGATGAATGCCTGGAGTTAACCAGATGTCTCATCAGCTTTAGTGCTATTTCTATAACACAGAGAGAAGCAGAAAGAAGACAATAAAACAGCAAAAAATAGGATCATGTAATAAAAAGTATTTGATTGTATTGACCTTTTCTATGGAAGAGATGCAATTGACTTTTATGTAAAGCAACGAGCACGCACAAATCTACGACAGCTTCCAAGATTGTACATTTGTTATTAATATAGTTATTTTCTCTGTTTATCTGGATTTTTTTAATAAGTGCATTTCAGTGGAGAAGCTGAAAAGGAAAATGGTATTTCCCAGTAGGAATCCACTTTTTTAAATCTTTAAATGTAAATTAGATGCATTAGTTTCTCTTTCAATCTAACCTTGATGTTAAGAGACAAATTAAAATAGCCCTTAACTTACAAGTTGGTTTAAGTTGGTTTTGAGTAATATGTGAAGCAAATGGTAGAAAGAAGAAACTGCAAGTGTTCGAGTGAATACTTCTGTTCTTTGTTCTACTTTGTCTTTTAATTTCTTGCATCCTTCTGATAATTATTTTTGATGCTATAAATTCTCTATTTTTATCCTGTATTTTTCCTTTCATATTATTAGTGCTGAAAGATTCATATACCTGGAACAATCAGGAGAATTAATCCAAATGGAATTTTAAAGTGGGTTAATTAAGCTACATTAAACCCCTGTGTAAATACTCTTCTTCAGAATTAAAATGGCTTTTACTTAATATTCTTTAGAAGTAAATTAAGGTAAATCAGATTAAGCTCTACTGTTTAAGAATGGCTTTCTTCAAAGTAATGTTACTACATCTTTTGAGGGATTGTTTTCCTAAGGAACTTCTTATAGGCAAGCCCTAGCAATTTTCTCTAGCCTCTAACAGTTGTCTCAGGTTAGCAGCTGTGTGGTAAGGGGCTATGCTAACATATTTACAGAAGTTGGATGTGCCACAACTACCAACCCTGAATGCAAGTGCAGGTCAGTGCTTCCAACCAGCAGATTGATTCAAAATGGACTTGCCAGTGAGATTCTATGCTTGACATGGATAAGGGTTCTTCCTTATTAAGAGCCAAATTCTAGAAGCAAAAGTAAGCAAAGAAGCTGCACAGTATTTCATTCTTTTTTTTTTTTTTTTTTTGGTATCACATTTGATAGTGGAAGAAAACCATAGTGGCCACTTATCTTAACTATCAGCATTGAGGAAGACAGGGAGAGACACACTTTACAAAGCAGGCATCTCTCTAGTGCAGTTGTGGTGCTTTCCATCCCCAGAACAGAAATGGGGAGTAAGCTTGGTCTCTTGGACGGATAATTCCAGGAACAGCATATTAATGTCCTGTCACTTACGCTGGCCAGACCATGAATTGATTATCAAACCAAAATCATAACCAAATCATAATACAGATAACAAAAAAAGGAAAGACAAAACCGGTCAGAAATGCTTTTGTGTTGCTTCTGTGTAGTTCCGTTTTAGTAATAGAATATCAGCTAGGTTTCGACTTACTACTAGTTTTATTTTTCCTTCTTTTATTGTAGTTTATTATGCTGACATACATCTTTATGTTGGCCTGGCTCGGCGTTACAGCTTTCACTTCTCTGCCTGTTTACATGTACTTCAATCTGTGGACCATTTGCCGAAATGCCACCTTAGTGGATGGAGCTAATCTCTGTTTGGATCTTCGCCAGTATGGTATGTAAACCAACAACACTAAGATGCAAGATTTCAAAAAAGTATCTTCTTCTTCACTTCCAAGTATCTAAGATAATTGTCTTAGTGTTTATGAAACAGTTCTTAACACAAAAAAAGGTAATGCGCTATTCATCATTTCAGCCAGTAGTCATGGCACTGAACGGGATATTAGGGATTTACTTCCACTGAATTTCACAAAGGAAATTAAAGCAAAATTGTCAGTCTTTCCAGAGTACTGAAAATTTGGCTGTGGACTCCTATTTTGTCTTTCTTTTTAGAACTGCTGAAACTTGTACAGAATGCCTAATTAATCACTGCTCTGCAGAATGACTATTTAATCTTGTGGGCAGCATACTGATTTCGAACCATGAAATTCTAAATTATCATCTATTCCTGAAGAATCTAAATATTAATGCATATTGAATACAATATTTATCTATTTTGCATTATTTATATATTGAGGAGAATATAAATACTAACACTCACAGAAGGAGATATGGGGAGCTACAGGTTCAACCATGAAATTTGGAATACAGGGGGGATATACACATATATATGTGTATGAGGGATGGAAAATATGGAGAAAAGGGGGGCAGGAATCTATAAAAGTCTGAAATATGTTGGCAATGACAATTCAATTTCTTTCTATCAGAAGACTAATTTGAGTCTAGATGTTCCGGATATTGGTGATTCCTTAGCCCACTGAGCCTTTGATATTCATATTGTTACTAGGCAGCTTTTTTGAGACTAATTCTTTTGTTTCCTAGGCCTAAGATAAAATTACTATGTATTATCAATTATTATATTGAGATATAAAAAGCTATGTATTCCTTTGGAATGAAACAGTTTGTTTCATATTGGATATTTCATTTCACCTGAAACAAAATATTTCACATTATTGTTTTAACAAGGGGAATAAAGGTTTTTTACTTTTTTTCAGGATTGCATGTGTATTGAAAAAGAATGTACCTGTATAGAACTCACCAAGAGTCTTCATTCTTCTATGAGATTTTGTTTTCCTAATATTCAAATATGTTTTATTATTTTATTTAAAATGTACATATAATGCTTACATATTATTCTGTGCTTATATTTATCTCCCCCTAAACAGTCCAGTCCACTGTAAAAAAAATGTTGATAATAGGTACAAATGTTTTACCATTTTTCTTGGTAACTCAGTTATAGCTTCAAGCTAGTTTTGATTTAGGAATCTAGTAGGAATTTTTTATCTGATCATCAGCTAAAACAGACCATACAGCAATTTCGATATCAATATTTCTTCTTGTTGATAGAAACTGTTATTATTAATAACAAAGCATGATTTTTGGGCAACGCTTTTATAACTGCTTAAAGAAGCTCTGCACCAGATCAATAGCTATGAATACAACATGTGTCATAGCACATTCCCCAACATGATGATAAAGAACATTTTTAATAAACAAGCAAGGTAAGTGTAAAACACTGGTTGCAAGTTATTTTCTGATGATCAAAACCTAGAATGAGAATATTTTAAAAAAAAGTCTAAGATACTATTACCTGCATATTTCCTAACACAGTTTTTACTAAATAGATAATATGCCAGTTTTGTGACACCTTGAATACAGGAAACCGATTTTGTCGTGAAGTTCTGCTTATGGCCTGCTGCCAACATTCCTGGCTCATATGAAGTAAGCTGCTATGTAGTTGGTGTATTAAATACTGTGCCTATCTATTTTGCTGCAGGTATTGTAACTATTGGAGAGGAAAAGAAAATTTGCACCATGTCAGAAAGTTTCTTCAAGATGTGTGACTCTAATGAGGTAAGAAAATATTTTTGCAAAACCATAACATACATTATTATAGAAAGCAACTGCTCTGTATGCTTCCTTCTTACTTTTAATGTATAATCTTATTTCAAGCGATGGAATGAAATCCCAGTGGAAAATACATCATCGAGTACTTTCTCTACTCTTTTACCACGTTTCAGCCATTAGTCTTTTTTTTTTTTTTTAAACAATGTGCAAAGAGAACAATTTTCTAGTATATTTTTCTCTTTGCTTTTCCTTCAGGCAAAAGCTACCCATTTCAGTGCAGCTGAGCTTTTTAGTTTCTGTTTAAATGAACAGAGAGAAAGATAGGAGAAATAAAATGATTTCTATCTGAAAGAGACTGTTGTGCTAGCTCCACGTTAAAGCAGATAGTAAAATAATCCAGAGGGACAACACGCACTTTAATTAGTTGATTTTATTCACTAGCGCAAAGCGCAAAATCTTTGAGATAACAACATCTAGCCTTAACTGGCACCATTGTCATAGGGATGGGCTTTCAATTAGTAATTAGCAACTGGCAATTAGTGCAACTTGCTTATCCCAGGGGGAAAGAAAAAGCAGGGAGGAGAAAAACAATAGTAAAATGCTATAGCGTTACTTCTCAACCTTGCAAAGAGATGGAAAATGCATTTCCACACTCTGAATGTACAGGAGATTCCTGATCCCTGTTTAGCTAATCACTGCTAGACTCCGTATACCCTTAGGAAAGGCGTACGTGACCGCGCTATGGTCATCCTCACCAGGCAGTCCTTACAGTATCTTCAGGCGAGTTTTTGCCCCATTATCAGGCGCTTTGCAAGTGATCAGCTCCTTAGTGAGCTGGGTATTTCTTTGCAGATGTTAGCTAGGCGGGGCCCCCTTGCCCCTACAAGACCTGCCCCCTTCCCTTGGTTGTTGGGGAAAGCGTTCAAAGTCACCTCATCGCCTAAGCCATTCCATCGCTTTTGTGCGGTCCTTTGCCTGCCAGAGCCACAGCTCGGGCACAGCTCATGCACATCGGTTTTTGTTTTTAACTTTTTACTCACCCATCAGAGACCAAAATTTGGATCCCTCTGAAATCAGCGGGTGTTTTGCTACCTGTTTTGCTTGTTTATATCCTCCCTAAATAAATCTTCTCAGACTGAAGTTACACAATCTGTCTTCTTTTATTCCAAAACCACTTAAGAAAATGGAGCCTTTACTGTGCAGCCAGTCCTCAGTCAGGGACTGCTATGTGAACCAGTTCTAAAACGAAAAACAACCATAAGGCTCTGATTTGTTGAGGTAAGGAAGAAAGAGGTATCTAACTTGGATTATTTCAGTAACCAAGTGTATTTGGTAGCACTATGAATAAGCTTACCGGCAAAATTGAGAGCGCAGTGTATTAACATGTGAGTATGGGAACCTGCAGCTGACAGAGGGACAGGATTTCCTTAGACTGTCTCTGAGGAAAGCTCTACATCCACTTGCTGGTCTAGTTAGATGATATGTAGAAGAAAAAATGCTGTACTATCTTAGTTTTAAAAAATATTTTTAATTATTATTATCTTTAGGTTTTTTTAACTATAATTTTAAGGATTACTGGGGCTTTATTCTTGGTATAAGTACTATTACAACACGGGTACATGTACAGTGCTACATGATGGTATTGATCTTCCACAAAAAGAAATTAGCAATCATTACTTTTGTAGAAGGGTGGCACTAGGAAGACAGTTATTTGCACTGTGCTGTTCAGCCTTTTTGTTCAGTAATTTACCATTACTGCCATGTAAGTCCTTTTCTCTGTCGCCCTTTGCAGCTAAACATGACGTTCCACTTGTTCATCGTGGCGCTCGCTGGAGCTGGAGCAGCAGTCATTGCTATGGTAAGCTACCCAGCACCTTGACCGAACTTGCATCCCCTGACCCATGATTACACTATGATTCCTACTTAGCACCAGTCATTTAAGTTTGTGCAATATCAGTGCTATTAGAAAAATATAATTCTCTAATATAATAGTACCTCTTTTATATATATTCATGAATTCCTTTCAAAGAAGGAATTTTCTGATTGTGTTGATTCCTTCAAGCAGATGCAAAGTCAGTTTACTACTCCCTTGCTGGGTTCAGACAAGTGTCTTCTGGAAGCCTCAATAGCAATATTTGCTTATGGTCTCTGCCTTTTTTGGTAGCACATGCTTGCCGTGCTGCTGTGTTAGGAATAGACTCTTTTTGTAAATTCTGTGCACGCATATACATGTCTCAGCTTCAGGACTAATTTTTGACATATTACCTAAGGCAGATTGCTTGTAATATGATGATATTTTGCCAACAGGAATGTTTCAGGGGGCTACAGACCAGTTGTTATGACTTTTGTTTGAGAGTAGGTGCTCTGTACTACTGAGGACTTCTATGGTACCCACTGGAACAGGGAATAAAAAATGACTGTTGCTTGGTACTGAGGTATATAATAAAAGTATAAGTGATGGTGCTTGCTATTGCTACTGCTATTAATGCTTCTATTATTTGGAGCTATGTTTTATAATAGCAGTACTGTTTTTCATTGAATCCTGGGGCCATAAGGTTTTTCATCTTTTTCAAACTACTATTACTAAAATGGAGAATCAGAGAATATTCAGTGAAGCTAGTACCCTTTTCATATTAGAATTTTTGTGCTTCCCTACAGCTTTTGCAATATCTTGTGACATTCTGCCACAGAGCTAACTAAATTAAAATTGCATATTCTAATGTAATTTTTGTTTCAAGATGACAAATAATAAATACTAGATCATACTAATAATTTAATTAGTTCACGCTGGGATTTTTTTAAAAAAAAGACTCTGAGTAAATGGTGGCCATGTAGTATTTTTGTGTAAATACATTATTAGTAGTAACATTATATATGCTAGTGAACATTATTTGTGCAGTGCAGTATTGTTTTGAGGGTATATTCACATTTAATGGAAAGCTGATCATATTACTATTTGCTCAGATAAGCATTCTGCCTTTCTGAGAATATTTTTGAAAGCTCTCTTTTTCCTACATATAACCCTCAAAAGAGTAGAAGGTAGTAGGGATCAGCACAGGGTCAGGATACAAAACATGAAGAAGCCATCTGAGAGGGCTAGATACCAACTTCCCTTATATGTTCTGTCACTAGATGACTCTCAAATGCATTAAGTTAATGAAGTTATTGTCTAGTGTCTTTGCAAGACTCTGCAGCAGTAGCAGATCTCTGGGTTGATGAATTCTTAACAAGACTGCAGAAAAATGAGATTAAATTCCAAGTCTCTTACAAGAGAGGAAGCTCATGTGTTTTTTTTGTAAATTTGCAAAAATTCTTTTTTATTATTATTATTTTCAACTAGAATATACTGTCTGACTATTGTAGTCAAGTATTTTGTATTTCTTACAAAATTATTATTATCAGTTAATAATAATACTTCATTACCCAGGATGCATAATTTAAATGGTGAAAACAGTTTGGCAGTTTTAAATCATGACACTGAGAGGCTTTGCTAGTATCTCTTTTGGAGATAGGGACATTTCAAAGAAGAAAAGTATTTAATGTATTCAGAATTCTCTAACTCTGTAAATGTTTGTAATAAAACTTACTAATGAAAATAGTCTGATCATAAATATTGGGACCATCCATCACCAGGATACTTTTCATTAATCTGTGATTTAAAAATATAACTCAGAAAAATGCAGGCATGTATTGTGAAAATGAATAAAATTAATATTTCTTATGTTTGGATGGAAATAAAAGTATACACAATCATTTAAGTAATATGATTTTTTAATTTTCATTGTTTTATTATATAGAAGCAGACCGTAAATGCTAGCATCTTAAAGGATTGATTGTAAGACTAGTAAAAACACTGCCTGTGATGATTTCTGAGAACTATCATATCAAAACTAAATTATGTTATACAGTTTCTTCTCAAATGTGATGATCTAAACAGTATTCTTCTGCCCAAACTTCCCCATCCTATAACATCAATATGCAGTCAATTCTCTTGAAACCAAAAGGGGTGCGTAGTTCTCCTCCAATATACTTTTGCTCTTTGCAGGATGTTAGATGCAGGTGAGGGGCAGAAAAACAATTCTTCAGATTTTGCCAGCTGAAATAAGGAAATGCAAATTCTACAGAGCTAAAAGGCCAAAGCAACCTTTCTCTTCTCAGAATAAATCTAAGCAGGAACAGAGACCCTTGCGTGGAGTCCTGCATGTGCCTCTAATTGATCCATCCTGAGGCAGACTGTGGAAGCTGCCCTGGCTCAGTTTGAATAAGCCTTGAGGTGGCCCCTCAAGCTTCTGGCTAATCAGGTCATGAAAGTGTGAAATGCAATTAGACAGCCACTTAGAGAGGACCTCCTTAGTGCGACTATGTTAGTCAGGAATTTGGTGTTAAATAATAAATTATTAAAAAAAAAAAAGGTTAAAAAAGGTTACAGGACTTTCAATGTTTTCAGTCTGCTCTGAATAAAGCTCCAAATATTTGCTGGTTTTGTTTGTATGGAGAAAGGCCTTACAGGACTGGACGTGGTAAGATTTTCCTCTCAAATTGTTGAGTCCCTCATTACACAGGATGTTTTATATATTTTAGCATATTACATATATGCTATATATATAATTATAGAATATGCACATGTATTTGAGATCATATTCATTATTTGAGTGGAAGTCACTATTTTCAGGAAACTCATCTACTTGTGGTAAATATGCACTTTAAAAGAGTTTTCAGTAGCTATGCCAGAATTTTGATTCTGTACATTTTTCAGTTAGGCATGTGAGGGAAAAAGGGAGTATAATGAAGGTCAGACTGTGACCAATGCACCTTCAGAGTATTTTGTCATTGTTTTATTTCAGATGATGATTCCAGGAATATCCCTAGGTTTTAAATTGAGAAAACTAATGTACATATTCATGTATCGCACAGTCTTCATGCTGTCAGGATGTAAAAGGTGAAGGGCTTAGTTACCACCCTGATTTGTTCATTCATGGTTATCTTTTATATTTTCAACAGTCATGGACACCAACTGCTGGTCAGTGTAGCATCAACAGCTTTGAGTTGAGTAACCCAGGATTAGTGAAGCTGAAGTTTGAAATTTACATATATTTACATGCATAAATTTATGTACATTTATTTCTGTACTACTGACTGACTTAACAGTTCTTGATCCCATCTGATGAAATTCAAAGATCTATAGTTTTGACTTTGAACGTGCTGCATTCTGACTCGCTGTGTTGCTTCCTAACCCTGTGTCACTGTGTCATCTCTTTTGCAGGTTCATTATCTCATGGTCTTGTCTGCTAACTGGGCCTATGTGAAAGATGCTTGCAGAATGCAAAAGTATGAGGATATTAAATCAAAGGAGGAACAAGAGCTTCATGATATTCATTCTACTCGCTCTAAAGAGCGGCTCAATGCATACACATAAGGGAAACCTTGTCTTACTTTCTAACATTTGAATGCTTTCTTGTTTAACTAAAGGCCATCCAACCATTTCAAAAAACAATTGAAAGTGCTTCTCACAAAAGATAGTTTAGGTGACTTACATGTCACCCATGTACAATTCTTGGCTGTCTAGCACTTGTTTCTTAATTAGTTCTTACTTTGTGTGACCATTCTCTACCACAGAGCTCCTACATAGCCTTTCCTGAATCCTTTTAAGCCAATTAGTTCTGCTAGATCAAGGATACTATACTATTGTCAAATACAAAAATGTGTTTGATTTTTTTTAATCACTTTGTATGTGTTATGCATAACACCTTTTGCATTATTTCTTATATGTTTTTGAAAAAAATGGCTTTTTATACTTTTTGGTTTTAAATTCAATACTACTTTAACTACAGGTATACTTCAAAGGGACCATTGTACATGATGTACGATATATAGAGAAAACACTTTGATGAATTTCCTTTATATTTGGAAATATTGCCAGATGGACCCTGCTCAGCTTGAATGAAGGTCCTAAGAACATTTTAAGCAATCAAAGGTGCAATTTCTAAATTTGTAATAGTGGGTAAAAAGAAAAAAAAAAAAAGAAAAAAGTGCTTCTTATCTTTGTTAACATTGTATTATTCTTGATGTTTTTAAAGACTATTCTCTTGTTCCAAGTTCCATGGGTGATGATTCCTGTTTGTATTGTGAGCATGCAGACCGTGGTGCTAACAATGCATGGCCACTTGCCTTTTGAAGGAATTCAATACCACGGTTACCTGTTAAAAGAGTTATGGTATATAGACAATTGTTAATTAAGTGATATAGTTAACCATAGTTTTTTACAGAATGATCTCTCTCTAATTCAATGATAGTTATGCTAAATTGGAACTGTTCATATGATGATGTGACAAATTGCTGCTTAGCTACATTTATGAAAGTAATATATCAAAAATACAGTGACCGTAGGAATCAGAAGTGTTTTTACCTGCTTTAAAAATTTAACTAGATTGCACCTGTCTGAACTGTACAAGATATATTAAAAGAGACTTCCATAAATGTTATAGCTTGGCTTCTAGTTTTCCTAAACATACTGTTTTACCTGTAATATGTTAAAGTAAGGTGAAAGACCACTACAAATCTTATTGTTTGAAAGTGTAGTAATATATTTGAGCCTTTATTTTGGTAGGAAAATGTTATCAGAAATGTAGGTCATCTTAATTTGAAGGAATTGTATCAAAAACAAAAAAAAAACTATTTAAAAAAAGTATTATTGGACCAAATTTGGTGATTTTTTTCTTTTTTTTTTTTTTTTGCCTATTTCTAATGCTACAAGAATGCTGTAAAGTGTCTTTTAAAGTGATGTAGCCTGACAAGACATTTTTGTCAGTGTTAAAAATCTTAGGTAGTTTTGTGCACTTATTGGACCATTGTGAATTCTCTCTCAGTGTAAGTGCATTTCTAATAAAACTTCTTGAGTAAAACTCTTCTTTGTACTATTACTAGTCATGCATCATCAGTAATTTTTAACAATTCTTGTAGTAAGTAGAGGGTAATACTATAGTTATTTGTGGCATGATAATGCATTAAGTAATACTGATTTTTTTTTTTCTTTTGCTTGTTTTGGGATTTTTTTTGTTTGTACTTTTGATTTTGTTTTTTTTAAACTTAAGCTATCCTAGAAGGTCAACAGTTTTCTGATATGTGCAGTACCGGTATTACAGTTCTGCAAAAGTATTAGGAACCTCCTTTGGATTCTATATTGTAGTGTTTCAGTTTTGTGTCTTAAAACATTTGTGATGATTTTTAAAACTATGTCTTTTAAATTCATGTAATGATGTTTAATGCTTTGAGCTTTTCTCTGGTATTAGAGTTTGTATTTTCACAAAGAATGCTTTGTAGCAGGCATTACAATTAATCTGTTTTGTACATAAATGTGCCAACAGCTTGATGGTGGCGTTTTTGAAATGTAGAACAAAGTGCTTGCAAAAATGTAATAAACACACTGGTGTACTTTGTGTACTTATTAACTACTTGTGTCACGTCTCCTTTTCTTTTCCTACACTGAAGAATCCTTGCAAGCAGAAATGGAAGAAGCCTGTGCCGGTATCATTGCTATTGTGGGAGTGTTTTCAGTACTATGCATTTCTTTGTAGAGCTTATGTTTTGTGTTTAGATGTCCCAGGAGACAATCTCTTTAGTAGAAATTTGAAAACCAAAAGTAAAATTATAAAATATAATCTGGAGATGTTACATCAGTTATAGAGTATGTCTTTGCCAAATCTGTGATAAAAAATTCCCATTACAAGCAATATCCAAAAAAAACCCCTTTCATCTACTACTATGTAATTCATGACTGAACTACTATGTAATTCATGACTGAATTAATTCTGGCCTGTATCTCTTAAATCACGCCTAGGTAAAGAAATTCTGCCTCAGTTTTGGATAGTTCATTGCTTTAAAGTTACAGTCTCTTCCCATATTCTGATTACTCCAAATGTACCTCTTAAAAATCGGCATTTAGTACCAGAAGTTATATATTGTAAGAATAAGGGAGGGAAATACATTCTAAGGCAGAATGTCATAGTTCAGGAGGAGGAAAACCAGTCATCTGTGAGAATGACTATGAAAGATTGACAGCAAGCACCACTCTGTCATTTGGGACAACTTAACCAAAGCTGCTCTGGTGCTGATTCCTGGATGTTATAGCAGCTAATGCTTTGAAACCATGGTGGTAGTTAAAGGTTAAGACAAGTCTGTAATGGTGTCAGTTAACACCTTTTTTTTTTTTTTTTTTGGCATAAGGTTATTTTATTCCCTCTGCAGCATGTTTTTATCCCCTGCAGCCACCAGTTACCTCTTTTTTTTTAAGGTACTTAGTTCCTCAGCCGTGTTGTGTCAGTAACTCTGCTTTCAGCATAGCTATCCAAACCGTTGAATCTGCATGATTTAGGTGATGGTGAAGTCCAACACAAGCCTGGAGTTGAGTGTCCACAGCAGGGGTGGGGAGAAAGAGGTTGCTTAAGCCAGGGTATCATTTGGTTGGGTTGTAAAGTTAAAAGCAGGTAGCTGGGTGGTAAAACTAAAAGCAGGAGGCAGATTGATTTCTAATATGAAATTTCAGTGTTTTGATACATTCTTCCTTCACAAGCATAACCTACTTTCAAAAAACTTTTTTTCCTATAATTTAGAAAAATCATTGTTCTCTCTCACTCTGTACATTTTCACATACATATCCTAAAGAATTGTTCCAATAATTCTATTATTAGACTTACTGAAGTTGTTCTAATATACTATTCTTTTTTGGCACAGAAGCTAAATCAAGATTTGTAATATATCTGTAAAAGTAATTGTAAATTCACTCTTTTAATATTTGCCATATCAATGTTAATTTACTGCAGTAAATTTTATTAGGTACATAATAGCATTTGAAATCCATTTATATAATTGTGTTATGCTTAGACTATTGACTATTGATACTTATAAAATTCTGATGTCCAGTGCCTGTTGTCTCGGAGGGTTTCATAAAATTTATGTGCATTCTATGGAGCTGGTAAGAAAATCTAGAGATTATATAAATGGCAAAAAAACCCCAACAAAACAAAAAAGCCTCTCTTGTCTTAGTCTCACAAATTTGAGTACAGCAGAACTGAACATAGTCCAGATTATTTTATTATACTACAAAAGTAAATTAATCTATTTCTTTGATATTAGATGTTTTAAGAAATAGTAACTTTCACCCGGGATCAGAAATATCAACTGAACATGGCTGCGGTTACAATTCCCCTGCAATTGTTATAGTAGGCCAGTACATTTCCGTACTATACTTGCTATAATAATCAGTGATAAATGTTGATGCAGTTCTTTCCATCTTTACGTTCCAATATATATATTTTTTCAGTTCTGGGTTTTCCCAGGTATTTATTAATATGTTTGGTTCTCTGAAGAACACAGGTCAGTAGCTAACCTATAAAAGAGCAGGCCATAGTGTATTTCATCCCAGGAGTGCAGAAGTGGTATTTATACAAGCTATTCTCTTAAAGATGAGCAACATTTTATTTCCACTAGGTTGTACAGGATCTCTGCAAATAGAAACTCTTTAGGCAGCAAAGCAAGCTGTGTCTCCAGGTGGTATACCGCAATGCTGCCTACGTTTTGAGTAAATAACAGTTGAAGAGAATAAGCAATTTATATATTGAGCAACTATCCATCCCACATGAATTTTTCTGATTTGTATTTTTCACAAGGAATGATCTTCAAAGATGGTGATTTTTGAGATTTCCAACCCTAGTTTCTTGTTCTTTCAGGATTCTGCAGATGCTTTTATCACTTCAGAGGTTACTCCCAGTTATTAGCAATGGTCGCAACAGGTAAGTAATTCTGCTTATATAGTGAGGAAATTGGTTCTGTGAGGGCTATTTCTTTAAAGAACATGATGCCGCTCACATCATAAAAGCTGTTGTGTACCGTTCCCTCCATCAGGCTGAGTCTGGCCAGAGGGATGTGAGTCCCAGGAAAGATATTTTAGTTGCTGTTTGCATTGGCACTTGTGTTCTGCCTGCTTTGCTTTTGCATTGCTGAGCTGCGATGGCTGAAGGGGATGGTTTGGGGAGAAGGTTTTTCTCTGCCAGAAGTGTTTAGCATCCAAGGAAGGGACTGTCAAACAAAAGCTCTTTTTGCAGCAGCTGCCACAGTAGTGGCAGTAACGTAGCAATGACTGAATTGGTGCCACTAGATTGCAAGCATACTAGAAATAGATTTGAAAAAATTAACAAGAGACTTACATGAATATCCCACAGTCCTGTATGTGAAGTTACTCAAGCCAGAAATGGTGTATAGGCCAAAAAGTAATGAGAGCTAGGTTTTCAGAAGTGTCCATCTAAGTGGTTATTCTCAGCTGCACAGGAAAAGGGACACTTAGGTGTGAATCACTTTGCTGTAGTTTTGGAGGATTTTTTGATCTTTGACACTGTCAGACCTGCATTTTAAGAGCTTTACTCACCTGTATTTATTCAAATATATATTAATATAACAATTTTAGGAGGGTAACAACTTTATCCTCAGCAAGTTTATGCTCCTATTGAAAACATGCAAACCATCTTCTGAAAGTTTGTAATTCAGTCAGTCCAGTTTGCATGTACATTCACACTACCACAAGTTCAGTCATTTTTATTTATCATTATTAACTTAATTAGTTCAATCATGTGATTAGACACAGAGCAGATCATCAGGTTCTTCAGCTGGCTGGTTTAGCTGATTAGGCAGACAGAAATGTCTCTCATCTAGGTAGCCTCAGCAGTCTTATGATACACATACACACACAAAAAACTCATACTGGAGCCATCATTTTGTTACATAACGTGAAATAACATATTAGACATGAATACCAGGTTAGGGTGTTTTTGTTCATGTTTCTCTTTTCCATTTGCTCTTAGCTCCTTTTAATTGACCTGCTGTTCCTTGTGCTGTAATTTGAAGTATAGATGAAGTAATGTAAACCTTGTTACTATGAGAACGGGAGGTATCACCAGGGCCAGTGAGCCGGTCATCAGATGGATGGAAATAGGGATAAGGAGAGAAAGAGAAAACAGAAGAGGATAAAGGAAAATAAAATCTTCTTTTTCTTGTAGTCCTAAGATGAAAGCTAGTATTCTGTCTCAGGACCTGCACTTCAAATGAAGAATTTTATATAGGTATTGTATTTTCCACCTTTAATTGGGTTTAAGGAACTCAAGGTCCAGGGAGTTTCTGACAATCTACCAAAGAACAATACCACCTGGAGCATCTTAATTTTGGGCAAGCCCAGGCCATATTTCTCCTTAAAGGAACAGATGGCTGGGTGAAACCTGGAGCTCCAAGCTGCCTGTAGTTGTCACAGTAGGACCAAGTATCTGGCAGTGTTGCCATGTGCTCTTGGTTTCCATTCCTAGAATGGGTAACATGATGGTGGAGCAGATGTGCTGCATGTGTAGCACCATCGAACAGTCAGGTATAGTTTGTGTCATTAAATCAGCTGAATGGATGATGCACAAGGCGTCCACCACCTCATATGTGTAAATGTCAGCCCCACTGAAGCAAAATCACTAACAGAAGTCAGTGTGGTCAGGACTACAGATCCAGCAAATAGCCATTTGCATCATTTGCCTGAAACGCAACAAGAAAAAATACATTTTTTACAGTATAATAATTAAAAATAAATGATTACATTTTCAGAAGTTGCTGTAGTCATATATGTACAAGCACACATATATAGTCTGATCAAATGCACACTTTTTTTTAATATGTAACTAGACTCACTTGACTGAAGTTGTACTATGGGATACTGCAGCTGGTACCTTCTGTACTGGACACATCCATATGCACCCCATTGTCCTTAGAAGATCGTAACAGCTGCATATGCAGAGAACAAACCTTTGTGCTACATTAATATTAAAGGCATCCTTAAAGGAAAATTGAAATTCAGTGATAAGGTGAACTTTTTCTTGTTAAAAATGATATTTATTTTACCCTACCATATTCATCAGATATTTGGGCAAATGCCAAGATAAACTATGCAAAAATAGCAGCTTTGGCTCTTCTTTATGGGATTATTCAGCTTCTTGTGAATTTTGCTAAGAGCAAGCCTTTTTCTTTCCCTTCAGCTTTTCCAAACAACCTAACAGATAAGCGCAACAGTATTTAGGATTTCACAGAATTTAATGTGTGCAAATAGAATTTTTCCCTATCTCATTCTAACGCTCTAAATAGTGCCCTTCCCCTTCCTGTACAGTCACTGGAGTTTAACCTCCGGTGCTGGAACTTGCTGCTTGCTCTCTCTTAACTCTTCTCCTGGTATCTCCCTTCTCCAGTACGTCATTGCCTCCTGGGGCATCACTGGACAAGGCCCCCACCTCTCTCCATCTCAGCAAGTCAGCTCCACTCCAGCTGCAAGCTACCAAGAGTGGCGTGAGGATTAATGAGATCTGACTTGGAGAAAACGTGAAGTTAAACCCAGTGAGTCCCTGCCACAAGTATTAGTCATACTTGTTCTGGCACATTCACAGCCTGATCGTCCAAACTCGAGGAGTAAACTCCTTACAGGAATACAAGTATCCTCTGATGGCTACAGGGAAGAGAAAAGAAAGAAATAAATCATCTCCTTAAAACAACTTCAACTGTCCTTCAGTGCTCTGAATGTAAAATGAGGGAAAATCAGGAAAGGGAAAAATCAAAAAAGGGAAAGAACAGTAAGAGAGTTTATTATCTGCATTAATCTAACTAGATTAAATTCTTGAGAAAAACATCCACTAAGTCTCTACACTAATATATGGACCAGATATGTGGAACAAGTATTTATGGATAGACATGCAGGCAATTTGATTATTTCTGTTCCAGAATTTGGGATTATGTATGATCTCATTTGAACATGTCACAATAAGATTACAGTTGAACTCTGCGCCACAGATTTTTCCAGGGAGCTAACTTGGAACACCCCATAATTTGCCACTCTTTTCAGGGTCATAGTCCTTCTCATAGTCCTGTTGTTATTTAATCCTACAGCAAAAAGAAAAAAAAAATCTGTATTTAATCTAACCTGGTTTTGCCTATTACTTTTGAGCTTTCAGTGAGATGTTAGCTAGAGATGGAAAAGACATAAACTCATGTCACAGACCAATTTTCTTTTTTTCTCTACTGTCAAGCACTGATTACTGCCAGCCACTATAACAGTCTGCATTGCCTTGAAAGTCTGTTTTCAGTGATGTCCAAAAATTTACCCTTGTTTATTCTACATTTTTCTGATTTTGGCTGCTATAGTTATGACTTCATATGCTTAGAGTTGACCTAAAGTAATTTCTTCTGGGTTTTAGGTAAGGTTTTAAGTAAAGTTGTAAACTGAATTCCATTTGCGTGATACTGAAATTTTTGCTCATTCCAAAAGTTCTTTCTTTTTAAAGGATTATCATGTTCACAAAGTCTCTGATGTTCAAAGCAAATCTTTACACTACCTTAATGATTTTATCTGCCTAAAACCAAAAGTAATTAAGTAAACGTGCTGTGATATTACTGAACTGGGTTATTAGACATAGTTTTCTTTGCTCAATTATATGCCAGCATGTGCTGGAATAGCCTGTAGAGTGATGTGCTAGTTAACAATCATTTTATGAAATTCAGACAGTCTGTTTCGTGATGACCATCCATGAGGCCTGTTTGATGCAAGTTAATTAATCATCAGTGAAATCCATAACAGAAGGGTTAAAATAATGGAATCACGTCTTTCTGTCCTTAGGGCAGAACATAATGTTCGAGGAATAGCAGAAAAAGAGACTATTGTAGATGAAAGCATTTCAGTCTTCACTAATTTAAGTATTTTCCATGTAAAAAAAACCCAGACACATGAGAAGGAGAATATCCATGCAAAGTATTATTTTGTCACTTTTAATGACAATAAGGAAAACAGTTGAAAGGGCAGACCATATAAAATTTTATACTGAAGGCTGTAAAATACTGACATCTAGTGGGGAAAAAAGCAGAAAACAGGAACATGTATTTGACAAATAAGCAAATGATTTAGTATTGTAAGTACTAAGTAAGCAAAATATTTAGTATTATAATAAGTTAGTTTTATAATTTAGTATGTTATTGGAAATAATCACTTTCAGGAGACTACATCTGTCTGTTCTTTATCTAGCTCTCTATATTTAGAAAGATATTTTGTTCTGTTACTTAGAAATATACTCTCATTATATAAGTACATTGTAGCTTTACCCCTTTAAATCTTAGCCATAATTGATAAATTTACACGCAATGGATAGCTCTTTGGTGCACAAAAGGAATTTAGTGGTGACTTCACACTACTTCTAATTTTACAAGCATTTTTTGTTTTTAGTGATTTTTGCCACCTACTATAAAAATGGCATTTAAAAATATATTTTTTGCATTATTATTATTATTATTATTATTATTATTATTATTTGTTAGTAAAGTAACAAAGCACAATTCTCAGTTCAGTCAGAGCAATGGTGCACTTGGCTCAGAAATGAGCCATGAAATCATGAGAGAGCCATGAGACACCTCAGCTTTGTCAGAGTGAAGTGGTAGGTGGTATTTGTAGACATGGCAGTTGCAGTTAAGCTGTCTTGGTCCCTGATGAGGGAAGCAGCTGTTCAAAGAGAAGCAATGTTATAGATCATACAGACATAAGGGAGATGACATCTAAGGCCATGTTAGATGCTTTAGGATCTCTCTCCTAGTTTTCTGCTACCACTCAAGAGAGTATTTCATACAGGATGTTGTAAGAGACTGTTATGGGTTGTGTTTGTCTCGACATTGTTGACACACCATTTACCTGAACAATGCCCTGGTATCTTGCCTCTGGCAAGACCAGCTCAAGACCCAAACAAGGACATTCTCTCTCACCATTTACACTTCTTAACCCTGACATCTTGTCCCTGGAAAGACTGTAATATCAGCTATTTACTTGGCCTCTTAATGGCATGCTGTCTCTGGGATGATCAGCTTGAGACCTGAGCCAGCAGTGCCCACCAGAGCAGCTCGCACTCCATTTGGATGAAGAGGAACATCAAAGCACACCGCAGGTATGACACAAACAACACGTACCAGAAAACTTCAAGAAAGTGGGTAGACTCTTTGAGAAGGGGGACATAAAAGGACTGTGTGTTCCTCCTCTGAGGTGCGCGACCTTCTGCCTCTGAACATCACCTGCACTGGCGTGCGCGGCCTTCTGCCTCTGGATCATCACCTGCACCGAGATGCACGTCTTCTTTCCCTGAACAGCACTTGCACCAAGGTGTGCAGAACATCACCTGCACCAAAGAACTTGTACCTGTACCGAAGCGGAGCCAACGACACTTAGCCAGACTGGTGGTGGTGGTAACTATAATCTTGTTGCATCTCTCCCACTTGCTCGCTTATCTTTCTTTCTTTTTCCCTTCTTCTCTTCTCTGTCCTATTGCACTTATGAGAATAAAGCTGACAAGGTTGTATGGCATTTGACCCCACTGGTGTCTTAATCTCGCTCTTGGGATCGTATCGAAACCTCCCCCGACAGTGAATCGGGACAGATGTGTCTCATATCTATTAACCCTGTGTAGACTACCAGATACCCTTAAGGCATGTGAAATTGCAGTAAGTGATTAGATTCAGGCAGTTGAATCTTACATCTATTGATCTCCAATATTTTGGCCCTGGCTCCTCAGCCCAGGGTGGGCAGCAGAGACAGCCCTATTGCTGCTTCTGCCATCAGCCCTCTCATCTGTGCTTCTCAGCAAGGAGATAGTTCAGGAAAACCCAAGATTTTTCCCTTCAGTAGGATTTTTTAAGGTATTTCAAAAGATGTATTGCATCTGGTCAGCAAAAGAAAAGTCAGCAACTCACTACCACATTTTCTTTTCTCCACATGAGAAAAATGCCATTTGCATCTTGCTAAACATTTAATTGCTGTTTTTGAAAATCATTTTTTCTTAAAGTCTTCGTTCATTTAACTTGAAAGAAAATTTTTAAAAAATGTATTTTACAGCAAGGTGGTAACACAAACTGTGATGCTGCACCAAATGTAAATGTCTAACAGATTAATTCTCTGATGCCATTATTATATTAAAAAAAAGGGATAGTTAATGTAGCAATATGGTATCAAATGATCTTGTTATAACTGGAATACCAATGCAAGGAGCTATTTGAATATAAAATATTGATATTAGTCGAAACATTAATTACTTATCTGGCAACACATAGATTTCTTGCCAAAAGACACACTGTATTTTCCTATGACTGACCTGTATCTGCTTGAATGAAGATCTGCTACTCACTTTAGCTCCTTCCACACACACATCCTAAATGTTGGCAGTAAGTTTGTGAAAAACTTGGAGATTTTTTCCCTATCAATCGGGACTGCTGTTTTGCCTTCCTATGGGAAGATATGGACAAGATATCCTTTTAGCAGAGATGACTGACTTATATTTTTAAGGTTTCTTCAAGGCCAGGAGTGAAATTTTGTAAAATAGGGAGACCTCAGAAGAAAGACCCTGTCGTAAGTATTTCCGGCGCAAAGAATAAGGAAAAGGTGCTTTTCCTGACAGTAGTAAAGGAAAATGTGACAAAGTATGCAAGTAAAAAGGGCAAAAAGAGGAAGAAACGTTGAAGGTACTTTGCCTTAGAGGAAAGAGGTTGTTGGAGCATGAGACCACAAAGCAGAGCAGGATAATAGCAGTACAGGGCTTGGGCACAACTGTACAGCCCAAGCAAGAGAACTGCCTAGAAAGAGGTAACAGGAACTCTGCAATAAGGAGAGCTCTTGACAGGTTCCTAAACTCTTGAACTTTCCACCTTTCAGTGAGACATGTGCTATCTTCACAAATCCTTTCTCTTAAACTCAAAAGCGTCTGCAAAGAAAGTCAGGCTTTGAAGTCCAGGGTGAGCCCCAGAAGAAGGGACTAGTTAACACAAATATAGATAACACAAAATGTCTCTAGTTGAATCTCCAGTCAAAGTGGAAACCTTGGCAGAGTTTAAATGCATGCAAGCTGCCACAGTCCGACATGGCCCTTGCCTCAGCCTTTCCGTCCCAAGTGAGAAATATCTTCCTGCCCTGCTCGGGGTTATTCCTGCTGTCCTTACTGACTGCAGAGAACCTGGGGGGCTGATTCTGCCAGGAAAATGCAGGTAAAATGACTTTCAGCATATAATTTTAAAATATACTTATCTAACCTTTTATTTGGCACATGATGTTTTCCACATATTGGAACTTGAGCTTATGATGACAGAGTCTTTCTTTAGGTGACACCTGTATTTGAGAGGTGCTGTTAATTTTTCAGGTTTGTGCAGGCCTGTGTCAGAGCTGGACTTGAGAAAATATGCTATTCAATAAATAGGTTCTGGGGACAAAATGGATGGAAGTGCAAAGCAGTTAATGGAAAAATGGACAAATGGGTATTACTAGCAGGATGATTACGTGATAAGAAAAGAAGAGATAAGACAAAATGAAAGATGACAAGACAAAAACAGTTAAGGGCCTTACGGGGATGGAAATGAATCAGAACTTGATGCAATGTAGCAGGGACCCATGAGAGTGAATACAGAACAGGGACAGGTCGTGCCCAGCACAAGAGACAGGGTGGAAACCCAGAAAAGAGAGTGCGATAACCACCATTTGATAGACACCAGAGGACAGATTTAAAAAAGCAGGTAAGAACGGGAAAAAAAAAAACAGATTTTTAGATGAGAGGATGCAGAGTGTTGGAAGACATCCTGGACATGGGTCCACAGAGACAGTGGCTGAACATGATTTACAAATTGGGTGAGACCCTCAGAGAAAAAAAGAGCTCCTCTTTAGCTCTCTTAAGTGTCACCTTCTAGTAAGACATTTGGGAACTCCTGTAAGATGACTGAAACACAAAGCCATAAGAAAGATGAAAAGATCTTCCTCCATGACTCTGTGAGTCACTGCAAAGTGACTCAGTCATTGAGACTGAGCAGGGAGATCATAAAAGACAGGTAAATGGAATGACAGAAAAGGAATTATTTTTATTTTCCTTTTAAGATGACAACAGACAACAAAATGTTTTTCAACGTCTGATGAGATTTTTCTGTTGTATTTTAGAAAAGTTGTCAAGAGTATTAAGAATTTATATATCTTATGAGCAAATAAGCCAGGACTTTTCCAAAATCTATCTATACCATTGAACATAAAAGAATATATAGCCAGCCTGTGTAATTAAGCTGGTAATTTTTTTAAATTATGTATTTAAACTATAATTAGCAATGAACAAGACATATCCAACAAAAAGGAAGAAAATTAAACATAGTGGTTTTAGGCTGAGAAGCTGTTATGCTTTTGTTCTAGTGGCAAGACACCTCCTTTTAAAAAATGAATTTGCTACACTGTTTTCCAGACAAGAGGAAAGAACTGGTCTTCTAGGAACTGCATAGCTTCTCTATCTTCTTTCCAAAACTAATGCATGTGCTGGTATTGGAACTACTCATGTTCCTCTTGGGAATTTCTTTGACATTAGATGAAGGACAAGGAAAGACTGTATTTTTCTTTTAACAGCTGCTCATTTTGCTGCATGATTATCCTAAGTGTCTTCATCAGCCTTTCTGTTTCATCCATTGAAATTGTTTTGGGTTGTAGGAATTGCGCTCTGTTATTTGCCTGTGGAACATTTCATGTACAGGGTAGTTTTGACAGATGATAGAGGATGACTGAGGGCTTATATAATGTGCCTGCAGAATGGTGTTACCTCCTTTTGTCTGATGTATCTTCTCAACTACATAGTTTTCTGAGTCTTTGGAATGTTCTCTTTGTCCTACATATATATATACGTATACATATATACACCCACATATATAATATATAAATAACAACAAACACAAAATTGTTCTGGCCTGAGGATGCTGTGGCAATTCAAATATTACATACACAAAATGTGAAAGTTATGGGAGATTGCCTCAGTGCCTTCCAACTATTTTTGGTGTATTCTAATGAAAGTCTGTTCAAATTAGCTGGATGATAATAAAATAGTTAGAGGGCACTGGAGACTAGAACTGAGTGAAACTTGTAAATATTGCTTAAGTGGGCATAAATGGAATGAATAGGTGAAATTTATTTTTTTTTAAAAAAGAAAACACTCAAAGCACACTGAATTGTGTGTTGTGTAAAAAAGTTCTTTTATATTTTTATTATATATTAACTTCTATATCCTCTCTTTGTATATTTATTTTTATATATATTTTTTCAAACTATCCAAAATTATTTTATTGCTACTATTCTGCCCTGCCTTATATGTATGATAATATGGGAACAAACCCAAGCGTTGTGTCGATGATTGCTAATGTTCTCCCTGGTACAGTTTTGTCAGCTGATCCCTTTTCAGACCATGCCAGGTCATAGCCCTTGGGCTGGCCCGGCCCAGGGCCCACATCCAAAGATGAAACTAATAAGACAGCACCTCATCTGGTCTGTCACCTACAGTTCCACACCAGTATCCTAGCAAGCATTTTGCCATCATCTTTTCCATGCTTGCATATAGAGTATATAATGCACACCTCAGTTTCAAGCACAAAAACATTCTGATGGATTGTAATATATTCTTCATGTTATGTCTTTTACTCTAGACTTAAAAGAATTTAAGAAAATTGCAATTAAGCCTATATGGTAGCCATAAAGCTAACATACAGAGGCTGGATGAGACCCACAGTCAAAAACTGTATAGCAGTACAAATGTGGTCAGTCTGTGCCACTGTTTATTTGTTTACATAATATTCCTTTTACAAGCAGATATACTCACTGTAAATTGTGTTCTCAGTAGTCCTTTCAAAAGGTTTGGCATTCTTCCATTAAGAAGTAGCCTGGAGCAGGAGATTTAAATCTTATGAAATGCTTTAGATAAGAAATAAAGAAATGTTTGTCACTAAAGCCAATCCAAAAAAAAAAAAAAACCCTCTTTCTTATTTATCACTATGAAATGGAAAGTAGCTTGTAAGTAGAAAGTACAGATATAAAACAATCATTCCAAAATTATTGTTAAGACTTCTTTTACAGTAGATTTTTTTAAGGTACTAGCAAAATTACTTCTCTTCTGTAGGCTCAGAAATAAGCAGTATCGTATTTACTAACACACTTTGCATTTCAAACTCTTACCAAGGAAAGATTAGGAAAAAAAATCAAAATCTATCACATTTTATGAACAGAATATAAATGTGAAACCCCCTACTTTAGCCCACATTAGCAAATACATCTGCCAAAAGAATTGAGGAAATAGAAGAATTCAAGAGAAAATGGACCTCTTGTGAACCAATCAAACATGGGCAGAATGGAATGAGCTTCTGCAAAACGGTGATATTATTTTCATTCTAAATGAGAATAAATGTTCTAATATGAACTCAAGAAATACTATGCACAAGGTCTTGGTAAGGTCTGATATAATCCGAAACACTCGGTACAGCTCGAAAGGAGATGAAACTAGAACAGGATGGAAATCCTCAGACAGGGCCAGGTAAAGGAAAAAGAAGGCATACAGAGTTGGACTTATTCAGTCTAAACTGAAAATATATATTTATTGTCCATAAAAGAAAGATCATATGATGGTGATGGTGAGCATTAGAGAAGGAGAAATAGCTTTTTAAGCTACTAGTTAACACCAAAGAAAGAACAAAAGCACAAAGTTAATTATAATGGTTTTAGGCTGGAAATTAAAAGAAGAATTCTAATTATTAATGCAGAGCTTTTTTCATAACTACCTTCTCATAAGTAGATGGAAAAAATGTTCTTTAATATGTATTTTTATATATGTCATCATTTCAAAGCCATTAAATGACAAAAGAAAACATTTTCAGGGGCAGAAGTGGAAGAAGAGGGCTTCATATGTGACCTGTCAGAATACCAAGCTTTATATAGCAGGACTCTACCTCCAAACCACGGTAAGAAAAGAAAGACTTAGCATTTCTCCATGTTTCTGGTCTCTTTTTGTTTAAATGAGTTATTCAATTCATAACCAAATCAATTATTCAGTGAACTGTTTTGAGGATGGATAGGATTGATGCACAGAATTTGAGCAAAATCCTAAAATAGAGCAGAACAGTTCAACTCTCATTAGCTCTGCTTCAGATTCAAGTGTGGATTCAACAGTCTTTGAGGCACAAACCTGAATGTGATTTTTCATAGAATTCCTCCTGCTCCAGCACTGTCGTCTTTTCTCCTCTCACCTCCCCCATCTCTTCTCCTAGAGATTTTGACAAGTAGAGTCAGCTCAGGTTCTTCTAACTCAGAAACTACTTTTAGGGCTATGAAGTCCACAGCCAGATCAATTTTAGCAGTTGAATTTTAACATTTAACATCAATTTTAATAGCTACATTACTGTGTCCAGTTCTGGGCCTCACAGTACAAGAGGGTTGTGGAGCTGCTGGAGAGAGTCCAGCGCAGGGCCACGAGGATGATCAGGGGCCTGGAACATCTGCCCTATGAGGAGAGGATGAGGGAGCTGGGCTTGTTCAGCCTGGAGAAGAGGAGGCTGAGAGGGGACCTGATCAGTGTCTATAAGTGCCTCAAGGGAGGCAGTGAGGAGGATGGGGCTGGCCTCTTTTCACTGGTGGTCACTGACAGAACCAGAGGAAATGGCCACAAATTGAAGCATAAGGAATTCCACGGGAACTTAAGGAAGAACTTCTTGATAGTGAGGGTGACAGAGCACTGGAACAGGCTGCCCAGAGAGGCTGTGGAGTCTCCTTCTCTGGAGATCTTCAAGACCCGCTTGGATGCAGCCCTGTGCCACGTGCTCTAGGTGGCCCTGCGTGTGCAGGGGGGGTTGACTAGATGAACTCTAGAGGTCCCTTCCCACCTTAGGCATTCTGTGATTCTATGATTACATACCGTAAATATTTAAATACAGGTATATATGCATACTACGCATACTATATGCATACTATAGATACATACCAATTAACTAAATGCTAAAGTAAATAGTAGTTTATGCAGAAGATTTCCACAAGGTGGGGATGCAGTGATGTTTCATATCAAGAATTTCTCTTGTACAGGATTTTATAGAATGTCAATTTTATCTTACAAGTCAGGGATTTAAATGAAATTTTCATGAAAGCATAATAGCTTTTTTCAGGGTAATGTATGATACAGTAAGGATTGTTTTAATAACTTGAATAGTTTAATCCTACAGTTTATTAGCTGCTGATCCTGAAAGCATTCAATTCAATATTTTTCCTTTTGTTTGTTTTAATATTTATTGTATCCTTGATTTGTCTAATGCTGTTATGCTGGATTTAAAATTCTGCACTCTAGGTTTTATAAGTATGGAAACATATTCTTGTTTCTGAAAGTAGAAGTTTGTCTTGTAACACTGAACCCAAATAAGAATAGCTGTTGCAGCATAATGTACGAGAAGGTTAAATGCAAAAAAAGGAATAAACATAAATAAAATCTAGGGAAATTATGGAATAGATATAATAAACCTTTTTACATCTTTTTTTTTTTAACTTTAATTCTTTGGCTACTGCTTATATTTGGTACTACTGATATTTTAGAAGGGACATGAATGATTTCAGAGCTGGTATTCTTGCTATTATTAAAAAAGATTTTACAAAGCTTTTGCTTATTAAAGAGGAAGCTAAACCATGGCTTAATCATAAGCTACATGTAATTACATGAGGAATAAAACAACTGATGCTATTAGAACCAGAGTTGTAATCAAACACGTTATTTTAACTGTGTTTATGTGGTTAGAGATGGAAGACCCTGCTAATTAGACTAGTCTCTAGCTGATCATAAATCAAATGTTTAAGCCTGCAGCAACAACATGCTTATAGTAAATAGTATGCATATTGTCCAGGTCTGTGTTTCAATGCATTAGCTACATGTTTGATTTTGAAGATATTGCTTTTGGTCCTCTGAACAACTGGACAATTCTATTACAAAAAAAAAAAAAGCATTATTATACAATCTCAGGAATTCTTACTTGTGATAGAGGTTCATTGCAGATGGTAGAGTAATTTTTATTATCAGTAAGAAATAAATACATTGATTAAAGCTATTTAATTGCACACATTACTTAATAACACTTACTAGCTTTTAGTACTTCAATTAACACTATTGGGTCATTAACTTTGCTACAACAGGCAAGTATAATTTAGCTGTAATAAGCAAGTAATAAAAGAATGGCTTGTGCACTATAGGACATTTCAGAATAGCAATAAAGGCTAATGAATTCTGTTAAGATTGAATTTAGATGATGCTATCAAATATCCTGAGAGTGAAGCAGAGCAGACAGGCTCTCTCCTACCCTCATTTGGCATTTACTGTTTGTTTCCAAGGGATTTAGAAAATAAGCCATTTCCCAACAGTGATGTAGGTGTGGTTCCCTAGTGACAATATTTTGAATCTCATGTGAAACCTAGATTGCTCCCTCAATGAAACAGTCACATCCTTCTAACATTCTTTGTTTTATGATACTATATTAAAAGCAGCTCTTGGACCTGTGCTCATGCCTGTGTTACAAGGCAAGAACGCTGTGTGAAACCCCTGCCCTAGCCTGTTTGGCGAAAGGTGACCTTTTTCTGCCTCATCAGGCAACTTCAAGTTAATGCCTCACCTGCCAGGGCATTACGGATGCACATCGGATCTGCCTCCATAGGGAAATCAGGTGCAAAGCTGTTCATTTTATGTATTTCAAAGCACCTGAGGCACCTGGACTCTTCCTTCTGCCAAGACAGTGGCACCTTCTGGCACACGCGCTTACAGGATTTCAGGTGCCAGCAGATGTCTGAGGAACCTCCAAGGTTAGAGCCAGACAGCTACGTTTCGCTCCATCTTCACTGTTTTGAATGATGGTCTAAGTAAACTAGCAAGCGTTGTAGTTACAAATACTATACACCTTGTAGTTATAACTTGGTGAAAAAAGACCTGGGTATGACTTAGTTGCTATTAAATGTTGGTAGATATAGACTAAGGGGACAACACTGTTTCCTGCCTCTCAGCAAACTGGGATTTTCATAGAATCATAGAACAGTTGAGGTTGGAAGGGACCTCTAGAGGTCATCTAGTCCAACCCCCCTGCACACGCAGGGCCACCTAGAGCACGTGGCACAGGGCTGCATCCAAGCGGGTCTTGAAGATCTCCAGAGAAGGAGACTCCACAGCCTCTCTGGGCAGCCTGTTCCAGTGCTCTGTCACCCTCACCGTCAAGAAGTTCTTCCTTAAGTTCCCGTGGAATTTTTTATGCCTCAGTTTGTAGCCATTTCCTCTGGTTCTGTCAGTGACCACCAGTGAAAAGAGGCCAGCCCCATCCTCCTCGCTGCCTCCCTTGAGGCACTTATAGACACTGATCAGGTCCCCTCTCAGCCTTCTCTTCTCCAGGCTGAACAAGCCCAGCTCCCTCATCCTCTCCTCATAGGGCAGATGTTCCAGGCCCCTGATCATCCTCGTGGCCCTGCGCTGGACTCTCTCCAGCAGCTCCACATCCCTCTTGTACTGGGGGGCCCAGAACTGGACACAGTGCTCCAGATGTGGCCTCACCAGGGCTGAGTAGAGGGGTAAGATCACCTCCCTCGACCTGCTGGAGATGCTCCTCTTAATGCACCCCAGGATCCCATTGGTCTTCTTGGCCACGAGGGCACACTGCTGCCTCATTTTTATCAGATTTGTCATACATACTGTTCGGGAAAACTGAATACAGCTACACAAACGACTGGCAATGCTCTTGTCCTTAAATTCCTTGCCAGACCCAGCAGAACATACATATACACACACACATATCTCCTCATATATATAGTTCATTGACTTACTTCAAAGGGAGACTGTTTGTGTATTACATTATCTTTGCAAAGTTTTCATGGTACTTTCCCGTGATGGTCTTCCAAAACTTCCAAACAAAATAAATTAAAAAACAAAACAAAACAAAAAAAAAACACTTTGATATTTTTGATATCAAAGGTTTACAAGAAAGCCAACATAACATGAATTACAAAGCCCAGGCCCTGCTCTCATGGGCAGCCAGCCCACAGAAACTCTTTTCCATGATAAAGTTTTCTCTTTAATTCAGGAAAAATTTCTAGGAAAGTCACTGGGAATTTTTTGCCATATCAGTCATTTTAAGACTGGTCGAGTACTGCCACAAGATGTCATTGCGGGTCTATTATGATAATCACTGTTATGGTTGTAAAAATCAAAACACGTGTCCTGACATAAATTAGAAAACATGAATAATTATCTATTTAAATATTATTATTTTACCATACATTCCCTAATATTTTGCAATATTTTTATAGTTTTTATCTAGTCACCTTGAAATACAGAAAAGCTATATATACAGATTCTTTACATCAGAACTTCACCACTGCTGTCTTCTGCTGCAGTAATAATTATTTTGGATGAGATGATTCATATGCTTAGAAGAGGAAAACCAAACAATAAATAAGATATTCAAAAGAAGAATATGGAAATTCCAGAAATCCTAGGATGCTTGGAAGTTTTAAAACATTCTTTTTACAGTCTTGAATTTTAATTACTGCTTCTAAAAGGACTCAAGCACTTAAAAAAATTGTTTTATACCATACCGTGTATATCTCTTGAAAGCAGAGATTGACGTTCACGAGACCGCCATAAAGACTTTTGTTTTATGACTGACAATTTTTTCACAACGTATGAAATTTAAGGGATATAACGGATATTACCAGAATAATTTTCTGGTACATTAAGATAAAATTTTCAAACCTGTGAGCCTTTAGTCGATTTTGAAACTATCCAAAATTACTTGTGAGACAAAGAACTTGTAAAGGAGCTCAGGCTTTTTGATGGAGAAGCAAATGATCATTATATAATCTATGTGCTGCAATATTTTTATTTAAAATTTAAATGTCCTGCTTATTACAAAAATTTGTTGACCCGTGCTTGGGAAGAGCAGGTGTATAGGGCATGGATGGTGACTCTCCAAAGTGCACAGAAAATGTCAAAGACAAAGACTGACTTAAGTCGGCACCTTGCAGAGAGTTAGGTGCCCCGTTTTGTGACCGGAGAGGCAATGTAACTCTTTTGAGATTGACAGTCACTAGCTATTACTGGGGGCTAGTACTGTTTGTCACAAAAACAAACAAATACACAAACAAAACCACAAAAAAAAACAACCCAACAACAACAAAAAATCCCCCAAACCAGCATTTCTTTGATATCTAAGAAAACTACTTTTTCTCACCTGTTGGAAAATGCCTTATCAGAAAGATATGTATCTGGAAGGGAATAATATATTTGTATATATTTGTAGTATATATATTTGTAAGTATATTTGTAAGGGAATAATAATACAGCCTATACCTTCACTCAGAACTGAGTTAAACCTGAGTCCAATACCTTGCCCTAGGAAATAGAAATATCTATAATGGAAAGTATTATATAAAGTTCACCATTGAGTTCTGTGCTGTATAAAGGTCACTGTTTCTCCAATATGTAATTCAGTGTATACTAGAAAAAAAAATAAATTTGGACATTTTACAGAGTCTATATTTTAACGCGCTAATTCAGAAAAGATATTTGATCATTGCATTTATCTATAGAGATTTGTCCTTAATATAATGTTAGGCTCAAAATCCACATCTGGGATGTACATAGAATACTTCTGAGAAGTAGTCTTTTGGCTCTGGTATCACAGACATTTCTGATCTAATTACTGTAAGTGAGGGAGCCTTAGAGAGTTTGACCTAGATGGCACTGCTGTTCTTCCTAAATCAGCTCAAGTTCTCTTCATGAAGGACCTGGTTTTCTTTACATCTTTAAGCTATTTGCAATGATCCTTATTTTCTGTGATCTGTCTTCTGAGTACAAGAATTAGGGAAAAAATCAATAGGGACTCTTATTTTTCAATATATGCCTTTTTAATAAAATAATTACATACTTGTTCAGCATCTTATATTCATTGTATGAACATCAAAGAAGATTAGCTTAGATATGTTAAAAAGAAATATTTCTGTGAAAGCAAAAATGCAAGTAATACTTTTATTATCTGCAGTAATGCAATTCCCATGGCAGTGATGGGATTAAGATATGGTTATTGTTGTTCTCTCCTGCGCACAGAAATGCTATCCAAAGAGTGGTAAATGGTTTTAGCATTCTATTAGGGATTATTTTTGCTTTCACCATGAAAAGTCCTTTTATGCTTTTTTTTTGGACAAGCCTTTTGCCAGAGCTAATGATTCTCATGTATGATAGATCACACTTTTCTTGTTTAGTTTATAGAAAACTGTCAACAGGGCAGAAAGCAGTATTTTTAGAAAGTATGGATCAAAGCTCTTAATATAGGACACTTTATAAAGATATACAACTAGAATGTTAAAATGCATAAATAGCCATTTAGTGGTGTGTGGAACTGAAACCAATGACTGGATATTTTAATTAAACTTTGCCTAGACATCTTGCAGATTCCAGAGGGGAAAAAAATCAATCACTACTCATTTTAGTCTTTTATTCAGTTGCAATGCTGTCATTTAAATTTATCAATAGGAAGTTTATATTCCAGTGGGTGCACAGCTGGTGGCTTACAGCCCAATCCTTGTTAAATTTTGGACTAGATGATAAGGATTTGTAAAGTGTCTTAGATATGAAAATAATGAAGTCATCAGAAGACAGTAGTCATTTTACAGAAAAACTATTCAGTGAAAATATCTGGGAAAACTGTAGGGGGAAGAATGTACAGATAACAGTTTCAAAAGACTTGTTGATGTAGTAGTAACTCCTGTTGCTAAAAATGATGAGAAATAGGATGGTGGCTGACACTGATGTTGTGCCAACTGAGATGTTCAAAGCAGTGGTGTTGAGAGAATTGTTGTGAAAGTCTCCTTCCACATAATCCTCAACAGTAGAAAAACATTCAATGAATAAAAAAAGCAAATCAGAAGGCCAATTATGCTGCAATGCACTCACAAAGAATTGAAAATTATGTCCCTGGATTGTTCACAGAAGTTGGAGAAATGTTTTAACATTTTTTTTTCACTTCACCCTCTTCCTGGCTGGACATATAAGCATATATACGGGAGGGAGCACCATGGGGTCCCTATGTTGAATCACAGCACTATATTCAAGGCACTTTCACCACTGTGGTAGTGTTGCTATTTAAATAATTACATATTGTTTTTTCCTGTAATTGTTTAATTAATTATTATATTTAGATTCAGCTGAAATTAATGTCTTTCCTTTTGTGCATAGTTATATTGCTCCCTGTCCTCAAACTATCAGTTAATAACTTTAAAATATAAAACTGTAGTGAAATAGTTCTATGTGTAAATAATTACATATCTAAATGGTGAAAAAATATAGTCAATATTTTACCACGTGTCACTGACCTTTATTCTGATTCAAGGTTTTTCAGATGGGAGTAGAGAGCACACGCTGAAATCCTTATTTTTTTCTCTATATGATTTAGAACAAAACTGAGACAGAGATCAAACAGGATTCTTCATCTTGGAGCCACATATTAAAGATTGATTTACTTCTGGCATGGCTCCTTGAGTTTGTTTGTTTGTTTTGTTCTCCCTTGTAAACTGAAGTGTCAGCCTTTCTCAGGTTAATGTATTTTCCGAATAGACAGGAGCAGCTGGCTCAAGCCAACAATTTAGGGCCTACTTACTTTATCTGAAAACATGTAAACAGTATCAGGCCTTCCCTGCAGGAAAAAAGAAAATAAAAAAAAAGAAAAAGAAAAAAAGCTTTCTGAATTAAATCCAGCTGCTTACAAATGAAACTTTGCCACTGTCCTTTGTCCTTTCCATCAAAGATGCCGCATCTCCATGAATACGCTTCCTTCTGTGATCCGCTGAAAGTACAAACTGCACGGGTCTCATTCAAATGTCTATGTAGACATGTAAAGAGCTGGGATGACCTGTGTTAAAGGCCTCTATTTGTTGCAGAAACACCATGCTTATAAAAAGAAACATGGAAAACCTACATAGGGAATTTATAAAATAGCATTTAAGAAAGGTTCCTTAATCTGTTCCTTAATGGATCAGTTGCAGTAGCAGTGACAAATAGCATTACATGAAATACTGTTTTTATTATTTGAGATTTACATAACGTCAAAGAAGGTATGACTGAAATACACGAAGGCTATTTTAAGCCATCACCTGTCCTAAAAAGCAACAAGTTCAGTTCTCCTTGAGTCCACTGCAGAATTTTAGTTTCTATGTTTCATTTGAAGACTCTGGAGAAAGAGCAGAATATGGATTGGAGGGCAATCAGTTACATAAGCACAGAATTTTTTTTTTTTTGTAGAAAATATGATAGATAAGGTAAAAAAGAGATATCTTTGGAAGATGTTAGTCTCCCTCCTTAACCTGTGCTAGAAACCCTTGAAGATCCTTCTCACCATTCCAGTGCTTTGCTCTCCACTACACGGCGGATAAGCACGTGAAGCATATGAAAGAAGGATTGTTTTTTTTTTTTTCCATAAAATATTATGCAGCAACTGGTTAAGAAACCATGAGGGAAGCACACAATAACAGTTTTAACATGTACAAAAAGATATTAAGATACCTACAAGGCATACTCCTGGGAAAAAATTAAGTCTAGGAGGCCAGCAGAGAGAAGTGTTGATGGAGTACTCTATTTAGATTTCCAATGCACACATGTACACCCCGCTGGCAGAGAAAGGAAACTCATTTACACACACACACCGAACTACAAGCTTCTGATAAATAAAAACATTTTTTTCAGTATTATAAAGAACAAATATTTCTTTCAGCATTGCAATATCTGAATTAGCCACAGACATTGCATTACACATTCAGATTAGACCAGAACTGAATTCAGCAGAAATAGATAAAGAAGCCATAGAATTTTAAGCAATTCCATGATACTACACCCTCTGTGGTTGCTGTGAAGATTTGCTATCTACAATGAATAATGCATTGCATATGATTTCTTTCAGGGAATAATAGGCTATATAATGAAAACTTTGAAGGAGGTTCCAATTCTACCTGGATGAAGTGAACCAAAAAGAAAGAAATATAAAGCTAGCTATATCATTTATCATTACCTAACTAAATTGTATCAACACTAGCAAAAGTACAAAGCAGCTTATTACTCATTCTCTTAGTTGCCACTTATGTTCAGTCTGAAGATATAGCATTAAAAATGTCACATTTCCCACGAGGTTAAAAAAACACACACAAGACTAAAATATTAATTTCTTTCAATACTGAAGAAAAAAGATGAATGATGAGATGTCATAATACACCACTAAAAGCTACGCTACCCACTGGTAACACTAAGGCATGTAACATTGATTTTACTTGTGTCCTTCTTTGTCTTTTTTCCTTCATTGACTTTCAAATTGGAGAAGACTCTGTTTGACTGTATTGTTGCATATTACAGTTGACACTTGTAACTTTGCCTGGGAAGCATGGGTGGTGTGTGCATGCCAGGCAAAATTGTGAAGCATCAGGGAAGTAAAATTAAGAAGAATGCCCGTTGAGCTTCATGTGAAGACTTTATTCATCTGTAAAGAGCTGAATGCTCTCCAGCTACTCCTTTGCATACATGAAGAGTAGCAGAGTAGAGAACGCAACATAAAATATCCATCAATTTGTAAGGATTACTGAAAATAGCTAGTTTATTGTTGCATGATCTAGAAAGATGGAAGAGTGTCTGCTTATGAGACATTGGCATAAACACTGTTTGACCCTGAGCGAATTAGCAGAATTGCATGTTCATATACTTCCTTTAATATAAAGATTATTAATTGGTTTGTTTTTTATAAATGATACAGTAAGAATAAAGTATGAATTACCTTGAAATGGCATAAGGAATTAGGACTAAATAAATGATAAAACTGAATTATTAAATGGTCAAAAGCCAAATTTTGTGCCTTGTTTTCTTTGTTGCAAATATATCACATTGTGCAGTCCGATTCTGCTACCTGTTGGATCAGTGTACACCAGAAATACCCTGAAATCACTTCTTAAACAGGGATGAGCTCAGATTCAGACTTGTAATATTCAAATGAAGAGACAGAAAAAAATCCCAAATATTTCATTTAGAACCACTCTTTGCTTCCAGAGGATTATAAATAAAATCCTGCTTTGTAACCCAGTCACTGTGTTCAGTCGTCACGCTTCACCAAGTTTACTATGTGCTGTAATTGATTTGAAAATATTTGGTGATTGTTTGTCTACCCAGACAGAATATTCTGCCCAGGGTAATGCCTTTGCTAAAGTGTCTCGGAAGCAGCCTTTTGTCATGTCACATTGCCAGTCACGTAATATTTGGGATTATGAAAAGCATTTCTGCAGACTTTAAGGTGCAGGAAATTGTGAAGTTTCTTATTTTGCAGGAAAGTGTTTCCTGAAAAGGCCTAGTATTATTTTTATGTGACCCTACCTTATTATCCTTCCTTAACTGCAGCTATTTAGGTGAAGAAAAATAGTCGTAAATGCTCTTCTGAACATTCTATTTTCAAATGATCATTAAAAAAGAAAAAAGTGGGTTTTTTTTGGTGTGTGAAACACAACCATTCATTTCAAGATTGGAAAAGAAAAATTTCCTGATTATTGTTATCAGAAAAATCCAGAGTGCCTGAAAGTGATTGTAGGGAGGGTTTAGTGGAAATTACATGAAATTGCTGATGCCATTCTCCAGAATGGTAACACCTAATAGGTAAGGAGAATATCTTGTGTCTGTAGGAATCTTATTTTCTAGGGTTTCTAAAGCAACTGGTTCATGACACCGCTGCTGGTGACATTGAGAAGACGTAAGTATGTATCCTTATAGCTGAATAATGTATTTGGTACTTAGAATTCTATAAAGAGATGTTGTCTGCTGTATGAGCAGTTAAAATAAAAAGGGAGTACATCTGAGGCCAAATGCTGCTATATAACATTTTGTCTTTATGTACTTTCTGCTTGCATAAGGAAATTTATTAAGCATGCTGCTCCTAAATAACATTTAAACTTCAGTCCCTAAAAGTACATCATGAGCACACCATGAAGAGCTATGCTGCTGGGTAGTTAAGTGATTAATTTTCAACAGAAGACATGAGGAAAATTTCATCAATAACTTAGAGTTAGCATTCGATGGCTGATCATTTATACTACTGTAAATTATTACATTACTATAACATAGTATATTTTATATTATGCTTCCATGAACTAAAGCTATTACAATCTAAATGAAATCACATATACATTATATATGGGTTACATATATGTATACACATGAACAACCCCCCCACACATTGGTATAGGTGAACAGAATATGAGGTAAACTCTGGTACTTTCTTTAGTACTGTGTTTCTGAAAAACTTTGTAAATGGTCACAAATGGGATACATTTGTAATCCCTATGTAAGATCTTAGTTCTAAAGTTTTATGTAGTTAAAAAGAATAATTAAATGCTGCATATAGCAATTTTAAAACCATATGGATGTTGGTGCATATCTGGAACAAGCAGTTCAGAAATGCAGCTAGCTCCCCCTATTTCATTATGAACTAATACACAAATATTTTAAATGGATTCTGCTTCCTAAGAGCAGCTTGTTTTTCTCTTTTTGTGCCATCAAAGATGCTCTCCTTTCGCTTTGAAACATTCATTTGCCAAGCAAGAGGCAAGAGGAGATCATCAAAAGGAAGGAGGCATTTGGAAGGACCAATTGGATGACATTAATGTAGCAAGTAATACAAGCATTTAACAAGATGTTTTTACTATACAGATTATTTTCCATGATGTCCTGTAGCCCAAAGGATTCCCTCTTCTACTAACGTCCCCTTATGTTTTTAACAATAACTTACTTTATATTACTCTATTCAAATTAATGTACTTTTATTAACACACATTTTGTTATAAAGCAGTCTCTTATCTCTATATATTCTCTTATCACTTATTCTTTTAGTATAATATTTTAAATTTATAAAAACTTATTATGTTTATTTCTTCAAGAACTATTATTTTTTCTAGGTCTCTTGCTTTTCCATGAGATGAGAATCCACATTAAAAAAATGAAAATTGTGTAGCCTTTTACACATGGAATTAAATGAAAGCGGGGTTTCTTATGTGGCTCTAATCACAGTCAGATTGCTGTTCCTAGAGCAGTAGCTACAGAAGCAGTGATAGAAGTAATTCTCCAGGAGCTTTGCATAACAGTAGCAAGTATTTTTTCATCTCAGTATAGCACTTCTTTGCAGGAGTTTCAGTGGAAGTCTCTCTTGTTCTGATTAGCCAAGTTGCTGAGTGCTGCCATCACATCCCTTTGAGTTTGAAATTCTGTTTTGCAAGCATAAGCACCATGCCTTCATATACCCTCAGGATATTGTTGACATATGGCAATCTGAAAAAATATTAAAGATTTCGCTCTTCAAAAAGATATTGGAAAACATTGCAGTACACTACTTTCAACAAACAGACTGCAAGTATAAAACATGCATAGTACAAAACACAGCACATATAATTCTAGATCAGTAGTTTCACTATCACAACACTGTAATATATTTCCCCTGCCTGGGCCTTTATTGCTTTCATATTATTCAGTTAGCAGCTCAGGGATAGACTGAGTCTCTCAGCAGAGAACTTCCTATCTGTAAAAAGGAAATAACATGCTCGGCTGTTTCATTTAACTTTTCTTGTTGTTTCCTATTCCTATCTATCTGATAGTTATAACCTTGACTTAGTCTGGTTCTATTTTCTTACAAGCATCTATGTGATACAGTAGAAAAACAAAAAAACTGATTGTTTCATCAGCCTATCTTTAAGTTAATCATGTATCTATAAATGAAGATGGTCAAATTTTTGTTGAAGCTACAAAAAAGCAGCCATTTACATAACAGTTTAACATACAATTCAGACATTTTCAGATATAGTATAAGAATTTGCTACTCCATTGATAGGCAAAGGCAAGTGACATGTTTTTGTTCAAATATGTAATTACCTCAAACTATATTTTCATGCTGACTGACAGTATTTGCAGATTTGCGTTGAATTTGTCAAATATTTTGGAGGGAGCTCTCATCTCTCTCCTTTCCGAAAGGAAATAATTTTATTGAAATATTTTATTTAAGCATTTACAAAATGCAAAGTATCAATTTTTCCATTTTGAATTTTTTAAAAGGTGAAATATATCTACATTTAATATAAGAAAGGAAAAAATATCAGAAAAAAAAAAGAAATTAAACTGAATCAAAACTACTTTTTTTGGAAGAAGGAGGAGTAGAGAGGGGGAACAGTATAAAAAATTATTTGATTGTCAATTTTCTTTTTGATCCATGAACTGAACAGTGAGCTGAGTCTTTGCACAGTATTTCTTGCACCCTTTTGCGCTAAGTGGCAGTTTGCTGGTGCGGTACTAAAACTGTCGAAACAAGACTGATTTTGTTTCATTGGGGGCAGCTGAACCTACAGGCTAGAATTGGTTCATCCCTGGAAAAAGCAGCAGAGTAATTGTGAACGGGGCAAAATTGTGATGGCAAATTCTCCTTTTCTTTTTTTTTTTTTTTTAAAAAAAAGGCTTCTTGTCATTGGATCAGTCGCAATATTACAAAATATTGATTTTTGCCAGGTGTATTTCTTTATTATAGAGGAGTCGGGGATCTCTCTCCTACTTGTGGTTCATTATAGAGATGGTGAGCAATTGAGCAGATGTGATCACTAATTAAAGAGCATTCTGTCAACTGATTCAGGGCAATTATAATTCTATCAAGATATATGCAAAACTACAGCAGTAATTTAGAAAAATCTGAACATGAGAGCAATTTTTCTAGGGAAGTTGCCAGTGTGAGTGGCCATGTGGTACATTCTCCGAAATTGCTCTGCTTTCAAGCTTCAGACTGGGTGTAATATGCAGCTACAGCCAGGTGGCAAACATCCACTTCTGGCAGTGCATATTTGGTTAATGACTTTGTAAGTGACAACAGCTAATTGAAAATAGCTTGGGATCCTCCAACACACTCTCTTAAATGTTTTTAAAATCTAATGATTTTTGGTGCTTTGCTTGGGAATCAAGTTGTGGATGCGTTAGGCCCTTTGGCTTAAGCTTTGTGTGTTGAAAAATAGCTTTTCATTATATTAATCCTGTCTTTGAATTATAATTTAATTAACTTGTGAAATAAGCTTGTTTTCTATTAATGGCTCTTCAGTCTCTCATTTTATCACTTACCAAAACGAAAATGCTACGGGAATATGGAGCTGAAAGAGATCAGCGAGGTCCAATTCCTTTTAATCATAGGCTACTGTCCTTGACCTAATGCTTTTTTTAGGGGAGGAGGAGAAGAGGAAGAAAAAGGGAAGCAGCTATTGCATGAGAATTTAAATTTCCCTTACCAAGCGGTTACCTATAATACACAGCCTTTCGTTACTCAACAGACTTATAGTGCTGTGAGGAATGATGAATTGTATCCTCCTAATGTGTGTGATGTTTGTATGGAAACCATTTTATATCTATGACAGTCCTTGTTCTCTGTTTTTCTAGTCTTATTATATCTTTTCTAGGATGGGAAACCAAAACTTCACACTCCAGATGCAGATGCATTAGGGGTTCATACCTTCACACCATTATATTTTCTTGTTGTTGTATGTTCCTTTCTCTACGATTCCTAAGATTTGATTTTCTTGCTGTCGTGCTGTTGAAGAAATGAAATAAGATTTTTATATAGCATTTTTTTCTTCTAGTCTAAACTTTTATTTAATCTATAATCTATTTGAGTCCTGACCAGAATATCCATTAGTAAAATGGTTTAGCAACATCAGACTTTCAAGAATCTACAAAGAACTGACTGCTGTAGTATTTCAGCAGGTATGATAGTAAATTGGATCTACAGGTTGTGGGAGTGCTTTAATTTAGGAATGGCAGTGCTTTGATAGCTCTTTTTTATTAAATTATGTGGTTGTGCTGCCATTGCTACAATCAGGCATTATACTATTTGTCACTGGTATTTGTACTCTATTTATAAAATATAAATAGCATTGTAGCTTTTCAGTAGATCCACACAGATGAGAAAACATGTCATTCCAGGGTACTTGTTAATACAAGAAGAAAACGTGCTATTTTTTTTTCCCCAGCAGATGTCCTGTTGCTACCGAATGCACTATTGTGGACTACTACATTTATTAACAATTATTTTCCAAATAAATTAAGGCATAATACATCTTAGGCCAATGATCAATGATGATCTTAAATATCACATATAGTGATCTTGTGAAGTTTGTTACAATAGGAGGCTTTTAAGAGAAATATTGTGATTTTTTCATCTGGGTGTTAATTAATCCTGTATTTCTCTCTCTCTATAATAATATTTATGATCCTATATTCATTTTAAATAATTGTCTATTGCTTGTGAAAGCTGCTGGATTTCACATCATAGTCTGAAGGATCACAATGACTGCTTTGTTGTAAGTCACAATAACACAACTCCAGTCCCAAAACAGAAAATGTGGCTTTAATCTCATCATACTCAAGATGTATTATTGTTGTACTGAAGCACATTAGCTATGAAAAGCACCAGGGTTCCTTTGTTATGTTACATCATGTTTAATATTATAACATAACAACATGAACAAAAAGGAATGATACTTTGTGTATCCTGATCTTATGCAAAGCAAGATTTGCACTTATTAAGTGTTCGTGCAACTAATAGGTAAGCACTGTCATCCTACATCAAAATGTTTTTATTTTTCCTTTATCTCCGAATGGGTACTGTGTCTTTAACACTTCTTATGTTCACTGCATTGTACAGGTGACAGCATTAAGTTCAGCAGCCTCAGAAAACTTGCACGCTTTAATTCTCAGCTATTTTAAGACTGGCTTACACCAGCAGGAACCATGCATCATTTTTTCTTCTCCCTCAAACCTTTAGTCAACATTTGTCCTCACTTTTGCAATTTATCTATTTTGATAATGCATTTTTATAGATAATTTTTCATTGGTTTGCTATTATTTATTACGCAGAGCCAATGGAAACAACGTCAGCATACAAAGGGCTGCTTCCCATCTACAAAAATGTTCTGCAGTTGTTTATTGTAATGTTAAGTAATCAAAACCTGGAGAAACAAACCAAGACGACCCTAAAACCAAAGCAGTAGAAGCCCATATTTCTTTGTGCAAATGTTGTGATTCATGAGTCATCCTGACCCTCTTTCAAATATTAAAAATCATTCTAATATCCGAATGAAATAAATTACTTTTCCAAAGCAATACAGCTTCTCTAAGCCTGTCAGTCAGTTCCAATAAAGAGAAAGCCATAGGTATTTCACACAGGAGCAAATCAATGATTGCTACTTTAAAAATATATATATTTTTCAGAAGAATGTGCAACAGGCCCCTGCAACAGCTATTTCTTGCACTGATCTTCTCACCTTCTCTTAGAAAAGAGCTTACATATGTGTTGAGGAATATATACTTTGATTAATATAATTGTAGATGTTCTCTTCATTTATTTTTAATATTATTAAGCAGTTAATCTCAGTGGCATCGCCTGGCAGTTAGATCCTAAAGACATCAGTATTTTCAAGAAATAAGAATTACATATCTCCCGATGTGCCTCAAGTTCTTGTATTCAGAAGACTCTTGTCCCTACTTAATGTATTATCACCTGTCAGACATTTCGAGGCAGACAGCCCCTAAGTTTTTTGTCAAATAATGAGAATAATACATCTGGCTTGTTACCCAAGGAATGCATTTCATACATTAGAAACACTAACATTTCTGCAGTTCAAGCTTTATTGCTTGGGAACGGAGCTTTTTAGGGCTGCAGATGTGTGTGTAAGATACAGTGAAATGAGACTGCTTGCACTTTCAGAAGGTATGTTTGACTCTGGCATAAAATTTTGAAGGACAATTCTTTGCTTCTGGAAGGAACATGAATTCATCTCACGCTCTGTTTTATTGTGTCTTCAGTGCTGTAAAGCAATATAACTTTGTCATTGTTGAAGCAAATTACACTACTGTGATGTGAGTAGCTTTATTAGTAAATAGGCAAGGCTTTGAAAACACCAAGGAGAAAAATCCTTCAGGGAGCTTTAAAGCAATTCCTGTTGCCTGGAAACTGCCTTTTTTTTTTTTTTTTTTTTTTTTAATCTTCACAGTGACTAAACTATTATTTTATGTCTGGCTTCAAAGAGAAAAGGAAGGAGAGAGCACAAGAAAATGCACTTTAAATGCTAAAATGTTGTGCCCTGCTTTGAGCAGCAAGAGGTTAATGAGACAGAGTGAGATTCAGCTGGGGGCCCCAAACAGAGGATCTAAGAAGCTGAACAAAGTCCCAGAGCTATGTCTGCCCTTCGTGTAAAGGAGGGTGTCAGGTGTTTGTGTAAGCGTAGCTCTTGTGTCCTGCTCCAGTAGCCCACCCTACCTCATGGGCCTCTGTTGCCTGCTCCTGATGACGGTTGCCTGCTCCTGATGGCTCCCAGGCGGTCCCTTGAGTGGGCCATGTGCTTCTTCTGGTGGCTTTTCATCTTCATTTTGAGGTTTTTGGATCTTTATTTTATTTTTAGCCTGTTTCTTCTACTTGACATGTGGGCCAAGAAAGGGTCAGGGTTAATCACAGGCCTCACCTGGAGGTGTGAGGAGGTACAGGAGCAGGGCTCAGTGGAGCACCTCAAATCGGGCAGGGGGTGGTCAGGTGAGGTTTGCGGATTGCATTGGAGGAGGTGGGTCCTGCTTGGTCCTCAGCCTGGATGTAGCAGTGGGTCTGAAAGAGGAAAGGTGGAAAACATTTGTGTTGGGAGAGGCACTGGGAGGCCCTGAGCTGTGGCAGGTCCCATGTGTGATCCCACTTTGTCTCCTCTTGCTCTCTCCTTGCCCTTAACTTCCATGGGCCGTGGTCTGCGTTTGGTGTAGGGCGCATCCTTACCCTCTCTAGTGCTCTGGCCTTTGGGACATTGCTGTCTTCTCATGTGATGTTTGTATTTTTCCTGAATATGGTTGGGCAAGGCCTCCCACTGCAAGCAAGGAGGCGGCTTTTCTAGACATGGGACCAGGGCATGGTTTGCTACCCAAATCAGGAGTAACTGAGAATGCAAGCAGCGTGTTAGTTCTTATTTTGAGTGTGGCTGTAGTGGATGTCCTTGTCCAAGGAGGAAAAGCTGAAGAGAAAGTAAATTTAAAAACAAAACAAAAACAAACAAACTTTAAGGGCAATTGTATGGGGGAAAAAAAGATTTGGATTTGCTAGCCAGAATAGTAAGTCTTTTTCTTTCCTAAAAGCTTGTCCTTTACCACACTGCCATGTGCTTCGTGAAGAAGTGCCTGCTCTCGATGTTCCCTCCTGACAGGAGCTGCTGGGTTTCGGTAGATATTGGATCCTTCTGTAAGCACAAGACCTGCCCAGAAGAAAAATCCCGCCACAATACTCACCCTCCACCCCCTCTCTTATTCTTTTTTATTTTTTTTCTTTTTTTTTTTTTTTTTTTTTTTTTTAACTTTCCTCGCCCTCTTAAGGTTATTGTACCACCTAAGTACAATGACCTTAAAGTAAGTTTGATTAACGACCACACCTGATGCTACATGAGTCTACAACACGAGCTGGGGACAAATGCCAAAGTGCCACAGGTGATGGGAGTTAGAAGGTTAGGCCATTAACCAGGCCATAGCTGTTGTAAATATACAGCCAAGACCCAGTAAAGCAGGTATGACTCTGTTGGAAAGTTGATATTGCCTGGGAGTGGAGTGCTAGAGGAGCATCTGGTGGTGCAGGTCTCTGGAGCAGCCTCTCTCAATTGCTATGTAGGACACCAACTTCTGCCAGACTGACTTCCCCTGTGAGTGGAGTCTTAGTTTGGGTGGTGTTGAATGTCTGTGTCTTCCCAGTTAGACCTTATACATGCTCATGGCATGTTTATTGCTTATTCTCTTTCCCTCTTTGAAACAACTTCCTGAGCTCTGTATATGGTATGGCAACAACTATGAAGCACTGTATTTGGTTTTGTTGTTGCTGTTTGTTTGTTGTTTTCTCTTTTCCTAAATAACTTGTTTGCCTAACAATATGCTGACATCTTCCACAGTTTGAAGGACTGGCTAGATAAAAGCAGGTTTTAGGTAGCTATAGATTACAACCCTAAACATATCTTTATCTTAAACCCTAGTGAATTCATCTAAAAAGTGGACAGTCTTATTTTATCTTATCCAGAAAAATTGAATCAGTTTTTACTATCTCAGAGCAAGTATGTTCTTATTTTAGATAAAGAAACCAATGAATGGCAAAATTGTATTTTGGTTCCTATCACTGCAGTTGAGCTGTTCAAGACCTGCTGATAACTGAATGTTAAATAGGATTTAAGCAGATTGGTGTTTTAGGTGAAAAGGGAGTACCCAACATAATACATGCTATCAGTATTTTGCTTTTGCAGATCTGGTTATTTGTCAATTTATAGTGTTTGTGTAAAACTTGTACAAATACTCGAGTCTTTGGAGGGCTGGCAGGAGACATTAAGGGGAACTTCTGGTCCACTTAAATAAGTCTTTACATTCTTTTTGTAGTATTTGACCATCAAAACATGAAGGATCTCAAAGGCGTCTATCTCCATATTAGATATGAAAGGTTTCAGGACTTAAATGGAGTTGGTGCTTCTACACTGTAGAAAATGGTAAAGCAAGACATTATTCCAGATCAGCTCATATGTCTTATCCTTGTTAGACAGAGACATTATGTCAATGGGTTAAAGAGTGTGTCTTCTTCTGGCAGTGCTGGAAACTAGTGGCTGATTCAGAGTTGTTTAGTTTTTGTTGCAGGATTTAATCAGGTCTCCTGAATGTGATTCTGGATCAGATGAGAGGAGGGTTGCTTCTTTTATAGCCTACATATATTTTGAAAAAACAGTGTTGAAAATGCCGTGCTGGGAATAAGGCAATTGGTAAAAGGTTTTTCTGTTAGCAGTGGGTGTGTTTTATCTCTAAAGTCAATACATTTCATAGCATAGAGATTTCATTTATTTTTTTTTAATGTATTATTCCCATTAATATCACCAAGGGCACCCCAGGAAAGAGTCTGGCTTCACTTCTGGCTCTTGTAGTTATACTGATTGCTGTTGCAGCTTGTAAAACAGGTTCTTCTGCAATGTGTGATGCTATGTTTTTTTTTTTTTTTTTTTTTTCTCTTGTATTTACTGAGATGAGATAGGCGATTTATCTACCTGATATCATGGTAGACTCATGCTTACTGTGTGTAGGGTTTGATTCTGTTTTCATTGGAATTAAGAGTTATCTCCTTGGTTTCCAAACCACACAATTGTGTCCAAAGTTTAACAACCTTTGTGATTGTTTATATGTGGGAGATAATTGTTTATATTTTTCATTTTGTGCTGTAAAAAGAACTTTGTTCTGTCTCACTTAGCAGGCTCTGATCTGTTCACGTCAAAATAAAATATTGTGTTAAGAAGCTGCACAACTGATTAGATTAACATCTCTGTTTTCTTCCTGCACTGGGCAGGCAGAATATTTACAATATAATTTATAACTTACCATAATTCTAAAAACACTTATCTGAAAGAAAAAGAAGCAGCTGGTAACATACAGTCTGCAGAAACCTGGAATATTTATTGTTTGATGCCTCAGACAACTGCTAATCTATCGTTTTTTGCATATTCACAAGACTTCGGTGTCACTACCCACTGGGGTGAGTAGACTGGGGAAATAGCCAAGAAAACTGAAAAACTAGGTGTGAGCATACTGGGTCTTTGACCTCCCTTTCCAAATCATCAAACCACTAAGACTCTGAGCATTATATGACAGCTTGGGAATGGATGGGACCTTCCTGCTCGTGTTGAGCTTGTACTGTGTGATATGAAACAATGTTTTTTTTGTGGAGGGGAGGGCTTACTACTGCAAACTTCCATTGGCCTCTGTGATGCATGGGACAGTTAAGTCCTGCTGCTCATATCCTCCCAGTTGCTCTTACCCAGCAACTACAATAGGACAGTTCCTGAATGAGCAACAGGGACAAGGTTTGAGGAAAGAATCCCAAAATTAAAAAGAACAAAACAAAAGGAATTAAGACATCTTGATATTTTTTTAAATGAATCTCTTGGTATCTTTTCCTCTTTTGAGACCTGTTTCAGTTCAGATTCTCTTTAAATACAAAGAGGGTTTTAAAAGGCCAAAACCAAACTGAAGCTGTCTCCAGGATGTCAAAAGACTTCCAGTTTCTATGAGTTGCATTGAAATTCTTAAAAAAGTGAATTAAATGTCTTAAGTTGTGCAGCTCTGTCCACCCCCATATTTTCAGTTTCTCTGAATTCTGATCGTTTTCCTCTCAACATGAAAAAATCCCTCCTCACTTCTGATTCCTACCCTAACTCCCATTTTTTTAATATATATTTTTCATAAATATTAAGATAAATCTGAAGAGCAGTTTTGTTGGACAAAACTTTCCTAAAAGTGGATGTCAGAGAGGGATGAAAATATTGGGTTCTGAAACACCCGGTGAATTTTTTTCCACAGTTTGCAGGATGCTAATTGCAACTGATAATGAATAGACCAGTCCAATACAATTTCACCATATTTGCCATATTTCTAGAGTTTTGAAAGATTTTTTTTTTTTTTTTTTTTTTTT
>VWPW01002881.1:0-23348 GCA_013389825.1 Crypturellus undulatus | reverse complement strand
AAAAATTTTTTAATATTTTGCCATTTTTTAGAGTTTTTTAAAATTTTTTTTTTTTTTTTTTTTTTTTTTTAGAGAAGTAGGATTACAGTGATAAGCCTTGGAAAGATGCAGAGGGCTCTAATACTGTGACCTTCTTTAATGGTCAAGATGACAGATTGGTTTAATGTTGGAAAATGTGAATTCACACAGCTACTTTGATGTCAACTGCTAGCTATAAAGTGGTTTATTTATTTATTTATTTAATCCTATTAATCTCTTAAAATGTTGCAAGTATTCTCCATGCGCACAAAGCCTGCAACTTCTTTTACTTGAAAGAGTCTTTTAACCATTGGGATGGTTATTTTACCTTAACAAGTCTTTCTGGCATCTTGCACAATTTGCACATGCGCTATAACTTATATTAATAAGCAGCCTAGGCATATCTACATTTTAGTCATTTTTCACATTTTTTCTCTACAGCAACTGAGGACTGGTGAATTGGGTCTACATCTTGTGTTAGTTTGCTAAGCCTACAGTACTTTAGTATTGCTGAACCCAGAGCTGCAGTCATAAATGTAATAACTTTGCATGCTAGCAATGTCTGTTAATCTTTGAAGATATTTCCTAGCTTTAGTGCTGAAAATGTGGCTTATATTGCATAAATGGAGTTGAAACCAAAATGTTTTTTGGAGAGAATGCAAAAAAGTTTAAGCAGAAAGCAAAAGTTAACTATGCAAAGTGTGTACAAGATCTTAGCTCTAGGCAAATATTAAAAAGACAAACATAACAGAAAAAAGTAGGCTTTGAATGGCATAGCACTTTCTTTAATGTGAAAAAGAGAAAACTTCTTTTACCATTCTGTGTCTTGTTCTATTTTTATATGCAAAGTAACCTTTCCTACCACAGGACGAGTGTTTGGTATGAGGACCTTTCACTGCTATAAAATCAGTTACTGTGTCTGCTCTCATTTGTGCTTTGGATAAATAGGCATTTCTGAAAAGCAAGCAGTTCTTAAGCATTCTTAAAAGCAGTTATAAGGAGAGGCAATGTCTCACCAAGGAAGGAATGTTTCACCTGCTTGTCTGCTTTATCACCTGTACCAGCTATGTAAGACACATCACCTTTCTCCACAAATCCTGTATTGGTTTTATCTCCAGAATTTGACAGTGTTACCAGCAGTTATGAAATTTCTATTCAGAATGATGCAGTTCAAGAGACAGAAGCCAACTAGACTCTGCACCACTGATCACCACCCTCTGGGCTCTGCCATCCAGCCAATTCCCAATCCACCCTGCTGTTCACTCATCTGTCCCACACTTCCAGAGCTTGTCCAGGAGAATGTTGTGAGGGATGGTATCAAAAGCCTTGGTGAAGTCAAGATAGATGACATCCACTGCTCTCCCCTCATCTATCCAGCTGGTCATCCCATCATAGAAAGCTATCAGGTTTGTCAAGCATGATTTCCCCTTGGTGAACCCATGCTGACTACTCCTGAGACCTTCTTGTCCTCCATGTGCCTGGAGACAACGGCCAGCATGAGCCGTTCCATCACTTTTCCGGGGACGGAGGTGAGGCTGACCTGACCTGCCTGGGTCCTCCTTCTTGCCTTTTTTGAAGACTGGTGTGACATTGGCCTTCTTCTAGTCCTCTGGCACCTCCCTCGTTCTCCAAGGTCTTTCAAAGATGACGGAGAAAACTCTCTTAGCTATGGCATGCGCCAGCTCACGCAGCTCCGTGGGGTGCATCCCATCAGGGCCCGTGGATTTGTGGGTATCAAGTTGCCTTAGGTGCTCTATGGGCAAGTCTTCCTCTCTCCCGGCTTCTTCTCTTGTCCCTAGGGCCTGGGACTCTAATTTTGAGCTATTGATCTTCATGATGTCCTTCAATACACAGCCATTTTGAATATAGAATTTTGACAGAAAGCAACCTGTAAAACATTGTATTTCTAAAACTGTTATATTGATTTATTCATGAATAAAGCAAATACAGTATATATGCTACTTTACTAGCAACTGTGAATAAACTCTTTTCTGTAAAATAGAGAAGCTAAACAAGCCCTCAAGATGGTAAATATTATTATAGTTAAATTATCACAGGACAAACACAAGTTCAGTGGAAACTCAGTGTAAATCGCATTTATTGTCTTTGAGTTAAATCTAAGCATTCTAGTGTTGTTTGGGACACTCATTCATCTTTAAAGCCTTCATGCACTTATATAAAACTGCAGCTATATTTAATCAGTTTCTTTTTTTTTAAAAAAAAATACAATCATGGTGCAAAGACCAATATATCGTGCTAATGACTTATGTGGAGAAAATCAGCTTAAAAACAAATTTCTTCTCTTAGGTATATGCTGGGAGCAAACTCTGACAGATTTAAAAGTTTCTTTGGAGATCACCCAAGTTGATTCTTGGAAATCGGCTTACAAGATAGCTTACATGTAACTGTAAGCTTGAAATGGATGAACAATGTAGTAAAATTATATATATTGGATATGACTAATCTGAGCTTTTTTTTCTAAATCATTCTTATTTATGGAACTTTTATAACATGTATATACTGAGAGACAAATAGGAGTATTATGAGTAGTGTTATGAATATTTTTAAAGTGTTTATTGATTGATGAGCTTTTCACTTTTAATTAAGTATGTAGCTTAACTACGTGTAATTTGTTTTTTTGGACATTGTGAGGGGAACTCTAAGGAGATGAATATGCAGTGAGCTGAAAAATTCTTTCCCCCACTGCTGATTTTTGTAACATCCTGGATTTTTGTAAGGTAGGGTCTGATTCTGTATATTTACTTACAAAAGCAAAATGGTGTGGGTCAAATTATCATGCAGGTTCAGTTTCACAACAAGCTGTAAGAAACATTCCTGTTGATGGCTTTAGTAACTAACGATGGTTAAAAATGAAGTGTTCACATCAAGTTCACCTGGTGTGTCCCGGAAGGAGAATAAAGTGGAAANTGACAACAAGCTGTAAGAAACATTCCTGTTGATGGCTTTAGTAACTAACGATGGTTAAAAATGAAGCGTTCACATTGTGTGTCCTGGAAGGAGAATGAAGTGGAAAAATGGTGCACTAGTGGGAATTGAATCTTTTTCTGTGCACACTTCAGCCTTTTGGTATCGATGATCTGATGAGCAGCATTGTCCCTCTAAATGCTGCTCTTGACAACATCCGGAACTTCTTGACCTCTCACTTGAGATGAAACCTCTAGCTTTAGAGGAGCCTCTAACTCCTCTAAATGTTTCTTCATTCTAACTGCTACGCTGGGGTAAAACTTGGCAGGACCTTGGGATCTATGGAAGCACTAACTGGACAACAGGCTTCAGAACAGAGCTTGAGGTTTTGAGAGGGAATGCTTAATTAAAACATGCACAAACACACACACACGCAACAAAAAAATGTTCCTGGAGTAAGTTATAGCAATATTGCTACTTTTAGTTATATTCTCAGTGTGAGAAACGTGCATGCTGAATAGAAAACAGAACAGGACTTTATTTGTGGAGAAAATCAAATGAAGAATAAAAGCTTATCTGAACTGTAAGATAAGAATTCAGTCTGGCGTGGCCTGTAGTGTTTGTTTTCCATACGAAGTTGAACATCAGGAAAAGAAATGAAAGTCAGTCTTAAGTAAATTATTGTGTAAGATGCTAAAATGAACTTTTTTTTTGCTATTCCTGGTGTGTACTTTGGTTTATGACATCAAAAAATGTGAAGTATGGGTGAAAAAAGTATTTTGATAGATCTACCCTGCAGAGTGATTGTTTCAGTTCTGCAAATAACTTTGATGTTTAGCATTCCAGCTGTAGAACTTGCCAGTCATATCAGTAATAATAATAAATGCCACAGCATGCATTTAATTAAGTCAAGTTCTACTGGAAATGCAAAAAACAATAACATCTCAAATGACAAGGCAAATGAATTTTGTCACCTTAATTTGTAAATGATCAGCTTTTCATAATGAAATCTTTCTCTTGAGGATAAGTCACATGATTGTGCAAAGTTGATAGCATTTTGAAAAAATGAATTTCTGGAGGTTATCATCAGGCTTGCTTGACTACCAGGAAAAGTTTTATGTTGAGGAAGGGCAGGGGGAAAAAAGTGCTTTAACCAATGCATTAATGCAAACCAATTAACCAATCTGAATTATGACAAATATTGATCAAAGATTATCTTGTTTTGAAACTTAAGAGTGAAGGATCAAGGGACAACACTGTTTCAGTCAGTAGCAAAAAATACTCATTTTATCAGGAAGAATTTTGAGGCAAGATTATTCTCCTGGGAAGAGAGTGAGTGGTACCTTCTAGACACTGCAGGCCTTAATCAGGTGCTGATGTTGTGCACCGGGGAAGCTGTGTAGGAAGGTTTAAGGCATGTTCATTTGGCAGCCATGGTTATCCAGCTGAGCTTTTCTGTCTTGAGTTACAGAGCTAAGAGCTGAGGAGACCAACAGAGAAGCATGGTAATGTAATCTCATCTGAATACTCAGTGGTCAAAGTGGCATGAGATTTTTCGCTTGATTTCCTTCTTCCACCTGGGGATTATTTAAATGCAAATTATCCTCCATCTAGTCATATGTCTCAAAGCTCTTTGGCTATCTTATTTGCAGGCTTGCTGGTCCCGGTGAATGCCCTTTTCACAGCAAACTAAATCTGGCCTCTCAGCTTGCTGACTGAGAGGATACCTATGTGTCAAGGTGAGGTTGGGGCAGTCCAGCTGGTTCAGCATCTCTGTTGTTGCCTTAATACATTAAAGCACAGGAGCAAGGTTAACTAGCCAAAGTGAAACACCATGTGGATGCTCTAACAGGGTGACTAATTAGCCTGCTATGAGTGTGGTGCTTAAATGCTTGTTCTTTCTGAGATCAGAACTAGTCTGGATATCATTGCAAGATACCATTTTATTCGTTGAGATGCAATTTGAGCCACAATCTCCAGACTAAAATGATGAAAGACAACAAAATTATATATAAAAAAAGATGAAAAGCAGCTAGAGATCAGAAAGCCTTTTTATTTTATATGTGATTCTAATATCAAATAAAAGTAAGAATTTTAACTAAACCCTGTATGCTTTTTACATAGCAGAAACTTCAATAAACCATTTAGTGTACATCTGTGCACTAAGAGACTTCTAAGAGACTGTGCATTAAGAGACTTCTTAATCTGGCAACTTCTTGAAAGCTGTTGCTATTTTACAGGACTGAAGGATTTTTAAATTTTATTTATTTTGCTGAAATATATACCAGGCAGCCTATGGCAATTGAAGCCTCCTATGAGTCTCAAATTTTGTTCTGCACAAGGTAAATCTTGAATACAGTCAACTGCCTTATGACTGTTATTTTAGGCAGAGGTGAAAGTTTTTGAAGGAGTATTTATCAGATGGTAAGGAAGACTTCAGCTGAACAATTGCTGAAATTATCTAAAACCAAAATTTTTGTTTCACATTTCAAATCTCAAACTCATTTACAACTAAGAACAAATAAAAACCTCACCTCATTGGTTTAAATTTCCACATCCTTCTACTTACCATGTAGTAGAATAATTTACAAATTTTCATTTTCATGCCAACCTCACTCCTCAGACTGGCAAGCTTGAGTAGAGGTTTAGGTCTGTAATAAAATACAAATACTCTACTTGTAAGAGTGTTTAGGGCACTAGTGTAGTGTTAATACGTGTAGTTTAAAATATATATATATATATATCCATTTTGCTTTGGAATCAACGGTACGTTTTTTGCTTTTTAGAGTGCTCAAATGCATCTATTTCTGAGAGAATGTGGCTAAGCTATTTGTTCATTGTGCCATCCAAGCCCTGTGGCTATGTCTGGTTGCATGTACTTCACTTTTGGATTAAAATGTGTTCTCCCTTGGATGTTTTAGTAATCTGCATGATATAGTATGCAGCAGAATGGACCTTTGAATAGTTTCAAGGGGCTATGGGCTTGCCTGTAGCTTAAGGATATTTTGAAAATTTTACAAGAGATGATAAAGAAGATAGATTCTAATTTGTCAGTTGGACAACTTATTACTCTGATGATGGATTTGGTGCTTTAAACAATCATTTATCCTGACATGTAAAGAAAAAATTAGCTTATTAGAAGCTTAGGGAACCATTGTTTCTGGTCCTTCTAATGTCAGCAATAACTCATCATTTTCTCTTATTTTTTTAAAACACTGAATGTCTTTTTTTTGCAAGGTCAAATTTAGTAATTCTGGTTTTCTTCTATAGTTTCTTTCCTCTTTTCATTAAAGATATTTTTAAAGGAAACAGTAGTATTTCTTTTTCTAGAACACTGGCTGAATTAATATGGCAACCTCATTGAGCCAAATTTTTACCAGTGACTGATTATGAATTCTTGCCATGTAAACTACAAATTGTTCTAGACACATTTGGATAATAAATCAAAATCTGAAAACTATAAGTGGCATAGAAGCTGAAGGCATGGAAGAGTGTACTTTAGCATGCAAATGAGGTGGTTTAATATTAATATGGAAATAACTGGTTTTGAAAAGAACAAAATGAAAGTGGATTTTTTCAGATGGAAAATTATTATTAACTGTATTTTCAGAGGAGTCAGGGCACTAATAACTTGGGAATACGGAACTTGTACAGATACAGTGTGGTGTTAATTGGTGTAACTCTAAATATTCAAAGTGGACACATCTTAGCCTGGCTTCCAGTGTTAATTGCACCTCAATCCTTGTTGCTTATAAGGGGAAACAAGGATGTGATGGGTAGTGGTTCGGTAAGACAGGCCAAGTGGCCCAGGAGCATTGCGTCCAGGAGTGCAAGTCTGTCAAAGCCGACCATCTCTCCTTTCTCTGCTGTCACCTTTTTACAGGCAACAGGATAACAGGATACAAGGTGGGAGAGGAGGAAGTGATTTCTTTTTTTTTTTTTTTTTTTTTAAGAAGTGTTTTTTCATTCTATCTTCCTGATCCCTGTGAATTTGTGGGCCAAGGGAGAGTTGGGTCCTCACAGTAGCTAAACTGGTACTTTTTCTCTGTGCTCTTCTAGCTCCCAGAGTTATTCCTACCTGATTTCCCTAAGGTATGCTGAAGAGTGAGAGATCAGGAAGGCTTTCTACCAATATGTACATGTGTTATTACTGAAGCACTTGTAAAGCAAATGCATCTGTTTTGCATTTGAACAAATGGTAACTGGGAGGCAAGCTTTTCTGTGTGTGTGTGTGTGTTTTTTTTTTTTTNTTTTTTTTTTTCTCCTCCCTTTTTTTTCTTCTTCCGGAGAATAGATCATAGAATCATAGAATGCCTAAGGTTGGAAGGGACCTCTAGTCCAACCCCCCTGCACACGCAGGGCCACCTAGAGCACGCGGCACAGGGCTGCATCCAAGCGGGTCTTGAAGATCTCTAGAGAAGGAGACTCCACAACCTCTCTGGGCAGCCTGTTCCAGTGCTCTGTCACCCTCACTGTCAATTATGTTATGTTATTTTTGTGACATATTCCAAATTTTTGTATCATTTTTTGTGTTGTCCAGGGAGCCCCACTATTGTCTAAGTAAATGAAATGTCATTTTTTATAGAATTTATGAGTTTGTGTGAATAATGATCTTGGAGGCTTCTTGAAGGAAAAAAAATTTTCCTGAATAATGTAGCAGCTATGTGCAGATATTTACTGGAGGTGTGGGGATGTGTGGGAGATATCTGTGAGGGAAAACAAGCAGTTCCCAGAAGAGAAGATCTAGTTGCCATTGTTTAAAGATAAAATTAGAGTGTTGACCCCAAAACTTCAATTTAACCCAATCTAAATTAATATTTCCTAACCTAGATATTGTTCAAACAGCATGCATATCCCCATGAAAGCATAATCATAATATCGTCTGTTACACATTTGAAAATGCAGGCACCATTTTCTTGATAAATGGCTTGAAGCCTGAATAAGTACATGAAATAAACCACAGTAATGAGAATAAAATGGTTGTTTATGATTCTAAGAACATTCAATTTGTGTAAAATAAATTTTTAAAGGAGAAGGAAGACATATCCATGATACCTCTGAGGACTCTGGGAAGACTCATGGTGGATGTAGACACTATGGGGCTGTTTCTCCTCAGGTATGCTCACATTGCAGAGGTCTTTGTGGGTATGTAGCCTGACTCAAAATCTTTTGATGTTCACAGCCTGAATTTCACCATTATCCAAAGTACAACAACATGACCAGACCTGGATCTTAGTGTCAATGTCCTTCTCCATTAGTCTCCCAGGTCTTACCTGTAGTTTAAGTACCTGATAGTGCAAAATGGCTTGTCAGCAATTTGAATGCCTTTACCTAGCATTGCTGTAGAGAACCAAGATTCTTCTAAATCATCCTTTGTCTTCAGCATGAGAGTGGAGACAGTCAGCTGTAAAGCTAATGTGGATGTTGGTCAGACAGCAAATGAGGGAAAAGGAACTTTGCAATTTATGCCCAATGATTGTCCCAAGAGATATTGGCCTGATCTTATTAGTAGAGCAGAAGCAAGGATGAGATTTTAGGAGTAGAAAATGAACCTAGTTATTAGCAATATATCTAGTTTTTGCATAAAAGTTGTAACAGCAAATCAAAATTCCACATACTTTTATGAAGATTTTAAGCACCCACTAAACTGTTTAAAGTCACACATCTGTAACCTGAGGGGGCAGGGAAGAAACTTGGATAGTTTCCAAACAGATTTAATAAATAATTATCAACCTGTTCACCAGATGAGAGGGATTGAAAGTTGCATTTTGTTTACACTTAACTCTGCTTTTCTGAAATTTTCCCTCTATATAAAAAAGGACAATTAATTTCTAAGCAATTTATTCTAAAGGCAATTTTAAGTAAATGATGATAATCTTGAATAATGGGATACAATTTAAAAATCAGATAGAAGCTCAAGAATAAAAGCAATGCACTTAATTTTGTTAGAAAATTACATATGTGCTTGTTTGCTTCTGTGGTTTTTTTTTTCTACCTTCAGCTTTCTTGTGAATTGAAGGTTACTCTTCTGTTATACTATAGATGATTTTTGTAGTAGCAAATTGCTTCCGCACACAGTTTAATACACTTCCACACACAAAGAATTATTTGCCAGTGATGTAGCGCATAATGACCCTTTTGCTTTAAAAGAGAATCTGCCATTTGCAGTAGAAATTTTCTAGTTAGAAGAAAAGGAAGAAATAAGTCTACTGTTCAGTATATTCCTGATGTGTGTTCTGGTTTAGTTCTGGAGTAGGAAAAAGGGTTAGCATGTTACATTTCTCTGAAAAATATACTTCCAGGTTATGACTTTCCAGTGGTACATAGGGCAATTAATGTTGTAAGTATATGGAAAGTCATGTAATAGAGAAACTATTTTAAAAGGTGAAGCAACATTTCCCTCTTTAAAGAATTGCAGAGGCATTGAAGTTGCACAATTGATGGTTAAAATTGGAAAGAAGTGGATGCTTGTATTGGCTTTGTTAGCAGATCTTTTTCAGATTTTTGACAGATTTGAGAATTTAATAGTGTCTTGCACATGTGTTTAATGTGTGGTCTGTTCTTGAAACATCTGATATGCACTTAACAAGAGGTAACAAATCCCTTGAACTCTTTTCAGTAGCTGCCTTTTTGCAACTCATGTTTACATTGTCCTTCCAGATGTCTGGCAGCCTGGCCAGAATATGGTGCAAGCGTAGAGTAGCTGTGCAGGTCATCATGTGTAAATATATTTGCTGAAAGCAGTGAACTTTCTGTGCCAGCCTCTACTACATTTGCTGTTCACCTGGCTGCACACCCAGAAATACCAGTCAACCCAGGGAAATCTATATAAAGTCCTCATGATTTGTACGCTCGGCATTTCCTAGCAGAAAAGGAAGGTTTTCCAGTGCTGCTTTTACCTTTTTCTGAATACTGTATGCATCTGTGACAAACCTTTTAAAAGCACTGAATCTTGTAAATATATTTGACTTGTAAAGTAAATGTGGGAAGAAGGGAGGGGAAAAAGGAGAGATGGGGGCAACATGCAGACAGGTGTTTTTTGCTCTAATTCAGATCATTGCCCAGTCCTTATCTAGAGGTAACAGAGCTAAAACAAAAAGCAGTGAGGTTCTTCATACCAACTTGTTCAAACTTTATTGCCCTGAGCTTAGGAAAGCTCTTTTTATTTTGCATCCATGTATACAAAATGGGGTTTAATAAGGCAATGCAGTCTTCCAGAGCATAACCAAGAGTCTTGCTTACAAGTGAAGAAGCACATCTCTGGTTCCTACTATAGTCTTAGCAGTGTGGTAGGACTCTCCTTTAAAGAGTGTTTATGAACAGTTGTTTACTGGTATTTTGACCAGGCTGCATCTGGGTAAATTGAATCACATGCCTTAATTCCACATTAAAACTTGAAAGCTTTTCTTGGAGCTACTGTTTTTGTTTGGCTGTAGACTAAGGAAAACATTCCTGCTTAAATGGATAACTTTATTAATTCTAGTATTTGTTAACTTTTATTCACAACTGCACATGTTAAATTCTACATTTTATTTCACTGTTTAAAACCTGCATTAATCCTTGTAACTCTAGGAATTAGGCTAATCGGGATGTGTCTAGGTTTCTGATTATTTTTCTATAAGAACATTGTTTTCTCCAAATTCTATCAGTAAAAAAAATTCACTGAACCTACCACAAAGAAGCACTATGGTGTTAAAATACATTTAAGATAAGCCTATTTTGAGTGATGTGAAAAGCAGTGTAAGTAATGTCAAGGTGGCAGACTAAGAAATTGGAGTGCCAGAAGCTATGCCTTAAGGTAAATGTCTCTGAGGGCTAGAAACAAATGAAGTCTAGTGATACTCTGTCTGCTGAAAGTTGCCATTTCTTAAGGGGTGGTTGAGGTTCTGTTAAAAACGTCATAGTTAATCAATTCAGATACCATGCAAGTCTTCGTGATCCAAAGGAAATAGTTAAGCGTTATATGTTTCTATTTTAAACTGTCTCCAGGACACAGGCTTTTAAAAATAGCATTTTTAGTAGAATGTGTGGAGTGCAAGGAAAAAGGCAGTCTTCAAGAGGAGTTCTGTTATGTCATAGATGGAAACCAAAACCGACTGATGTTTGGAAAGCACAAATTTCTGAACATATTACTAAACGTAACGTGTATTCTGATGTGCATGCCTTTCTTGCAAGCAATCGGTGTGCTTGCTTCATCACTAAATGATGAAGGGTGGCAGGTCAAATCATTTCCAAAATTGACTCATTCTTCTGTAATGGGTATTAAGTTTTGTGCAGTTAAGCATGCATCTATGTTTAGATGAAGCTGAAAAAAAGAATTAGTGCCTTCTTTCTTCTGAACAGTTTTTGTGTGTGTATGAATAGGTACAATGCAGTGTTCTCCCTAAATGATTGCCTACCAAAACAATATATTACTAATATAATCTAGCAGCATTTTTTATCTAGTATACTGAGCAACACAGGCTATTTGGAGCATGTACATCTGGCTCCCTAGTTTAACTTTCTGATGCTTTCAGCTCCTGGTTTTGGCTTTGTGATTGACCCATGCTGTCTAACTCTGCATAGCCTAGAGAGTGAGTGAAGTCATTCTCAAGACAATCCATTCCCCTCTGGTATCTACCACATGAATCAGTCTTCTTCTTTGTAGATCTTTCTGTTCACATGAATTAATATATTTTATTTGCATTTTTTCAAGACTTGGCAGAAAGACCAGCTCTACTCAGTTAGTGGTTACTGAGCAGATGTAAGAAAGTTGGGGGGAGAGAGAGATTCACACTTGCTTGGGATAGCAAGTCTAGAAATTTAAGGTCCCACTTTCTGACATAGAGAACTCTACTAGCTAGAGTACAAACTCTGAAAATATACTTTTCTGTTTCTGACTCAAAGATATAAAGAGTTGGCATAGATTTTTAAAGGCATCCAGTGCTAAGTAGGATTTGGAATAGCAATCCAAATTTGTGTCCACTAAGATCTGCTTAATGCCTTAGTTTATATACTTGATGGGAGCTTAATGTTAATTTCGAGACTTGGGACTTACAAGGGTATGAATATAATAATCTTCTTAGAGGAAAAAATATGTTATATGTAGTATAAACTCAGTCACACTGTATAAATAAACTTCAGAATGAAACTTGATGCACAGTTCCATCAATGCTATGTAAATGGAATATAATTTCAGAATATGCTGATATGACTGTAAAAGCTGCAACCATTTTCAGATTTATGAAGAAATTCATGAAGAAATTTCTGTCTTCTATTGAAACTCGTCAGTTTTCAGAGGTTAGAGCTCAGCTTTGCTGTGAATGAATTTTGATGGTTATGACTCAACTTTTGTCAACAATGTTAAGATAAAACCCCCTCAGCAAGAAAGAAATAGATATCTAATGAGAATCAAACTTGTTTAATTATATTTAAGGTAATGTCAAGATATGCTTCCATTTATTGAGGTATTGAAGAGTCTCAGGAAATAGAAGAGGAAAAAATTTTACACATTCTTTTCCACAATATACTACATATTGTTCCTCCTGTATTTCATAAAGTTTTTATTGTAACTTCCAAGAGCATCCCCACTTATCATGAGCTATTCATTCTACTCAGATGAATCAAAAAGTTTGGGATTACTTTGGACAGGTATGAGATAGCTTTGTAATCTTAAATATATATGTATCTGCACAGTAACTTACCTTGTTTTTCATCATGGTTTTTGATGCATTGCTTGTAGCTGTGCAGCTTAGCAGTTGGAGCTGGTTTGTGTCTGGTCAACATGGAATTTGGTACTTTAATTGTTCTCAGCTCTAACTATACCAAAACTTGCATTTCAATATAGAACTCAACTTGGAAAAATTGATACTGCTTTGACATAATGTCTTTTTTTTTTTTTTTTTTAACCCTTATATACCATTATCCTAGAAAAATAAACACTGTTATCTTGGAAAAATGCATCTGAATTTTGTAATATTTGTAAGGAAATGTCTTAATTCCCCCTGACAGTTCTATTGTTTGTGTGATGGTGTTAAAATATCAGGAAAATGCCAGTTGAACTGTAGAGAATATAGAAAATATTACTGCAGCTTTCATTTAATTTACCTTCAAAATCTCTCATATGGTACAGCACACAGACTACTACCCCTAAAACTTTATCAGCTACTTACATTGCCAAATGCATTTTCTCTGCAGTTTCTCGTGCTGCTCTTTAAAAGTGAACCTTAATCTCCTTTTTCTATATAAAATGTTCTTCTTCTTGTGCTCACTAGCAATAAAGTCTTCGACAATTGTCAAAAACAACAAAACTGAATAAGCATTTACACTTAAATTATGCTGCAGTCTCACATCACTGCTCTTAATATTTCTGAAATACAAAATAATCTTGAAATCAAGTTTTCTATTGGAGTGGGTATGCACAAGCATTGGAGTTTGTTTCTGTTATTACATGGTTTATTCTCACTTATTACTGTAAACTTATTCATTGGGCTGTTATAAGAGCAGGTGGCCACAGCTTACACATGAGAAATGAAGAAAAAAATCTATTCATAGGTCACTTTCTTAAAAATAAAAGTTAAAAAAAAAAAATAGCTCCCCTAGATGTCTCCCCAAAAGAACCCAAATGACCAGAATAGTCTCTATGAAGTACTGTAATTGAAAATGAAGAGCTGTATTGAAGGGGAGAAAAAAACGTAGGGAAAAAAAAAAAAAAAACCCTACTTCTTGTCCCCTCAAAAAAAAAAAAAAACCTTGAATAGTCTGAGTCTGTAATTGAATATAAGGGCCTGTATGGAAGGAGAACCTCAGTTTTTGAATAAGATATTTTTTCCCTTGGTTTCCACCGCTTGCTTGCAGCTTTGTGGCTGTTTTCTATTCCTTGGGAGAATGAGGAGGAAAATTAGCAAGAGTGTGCAGAGCAGCAAGGAAGCTCCCTGAATGTAGCTGCATGTTAGAGAGCAGGACTGTGGTATTGCAGTCTTGCAGTTGGGCAGCAGCCTGTATCATCCCCTGACACAGATCTGAGCAGGGGGGTCTGAGTCTGAGTCATGCAGTCTGTGAGGAAATGCCTCCCTCCTGAGGAACTTAGCCAAAACTCCCATGTAGAGTGGGAATGAGGATTGTGTTTTGTGCCAGTTTGTGGGGACACAGATCATGAAGGGGAACTTGAAGATGCATTAAAGAAAAGTTCAAGACTCCAAATCATTCAGCGGAGGCAGTGTCAACTCCAAGCAAGGTTAGATCTCCCAAATTAAATCTTATATACTTTCTAGTCCTGAGTTGAGCACTAACCATAGAAACACTTTGTGGTTGAGACATTACATGTTTCTATAATTGGGCTATTCATGCTTTCTGAAGCATGCTGTAGCTGATCAGGTGTCCTCTGCTGCCCTTGGGGGACTGGGATGCCCTCTCATGAAAAGCCTGTTTCCATACGATCATTGTTCTGTGCTAATGATAAACAACAAATGTCTTGATTCCTATCCACAGTAAACTAGTTGGAAGGATTTAAAGAAAATTATGATTGTTATCATTCCTACTACCTATTTTCCATAAGCTGTCTTCTGTTAGTGAATTTTATTCTGGGAAAAGCGTATGGGTCAGCTGAAGTCCCAAATCACATGGGAAATTGATAACTGTGATGATGAATCAAGTGAGTGAAGCATATGGTATTGCCTAATCCATACAAATGATTGCAAAAATCAGAAATCCTTGGCTCCTCTTTTGGATAAATGGTCTCTAAGGAATGTAGACCATGTACCCAAGACTACTAAATTAACATTTTTATTTGAAGTAAATTTCCAAGTTTGTTAGTGGATTGGAGAATAAAAGGTGGAAAACAAGGAATTTGTTCCATGGATACCAAGAAAGAAAATCGAGAGAGGATATAAGAAAACAAAGCTAGGGTCCTTCATGTAAGTTGTTGAAGGAGAAGAAAAACTCCTTCCATGCAATTCCTGTGCCATGAATTTGATATGAAAGTTGCTTAAGGGTACTATCAGTTCAATTATAATTTAGGGAATTTTTGGTTAAGAGAATATCTAACTGAAACTTAGATTATGTTTCTTTTCTTGGCAAATTTTCTAAGTAACTTCTCTGCTCCCTATCAAATTCTTCTTAGAGTAGTTGCCCATAGCACACCAACTTCTCCAAAGTAGATCTTCAAGTATTTGGGCTTCATACCCCAGAGTATATAGAATTTGTGGAGCATAGTTAGCAGAAAATGCACCTAGTCTGGATCAAACATAAAATTTGACTATGGCTTTAGGTAATGAATACTGGAATTACATGAAAAAAGTGACAAAAGTTATGAAAGACCAATAGCTAAATTTTATAAGTGGTGCGCTAGGGACCAGGGGTAGGGATGTTGTACATGTTTTTCAACTCACTATTTTCTTGATACGTGTGTGTGATTATGCTTCATTATAATATAACATTATAATATAATATATATATAACAAGGACGACAGGATATGCAAAAGTTTTAGTTTGCTGATGAATTAATTTAAATAATTTACCAAGATACTACCACTAGAATATTTCATTAGATGAGTTAATTCACTCAACTGGTCTGCTGCTTGTTTTCATAGTACACAGTATTTTGTTTAGCAGTTTTGGAAAGTCTTATACTGTCTTGGAGACTTTTTTTTCTTATTGTTGCAATAAATGATAGTATTTTGAAAGAGATAAATAGAAGGGTTGATTTTTGCTTCCTGTCATTGTAAACCTGCATTTATATTCATAAAATTATCTAAAGATAGGTTAGAAATGAAGAAATAATGAGGTTATGTAAATCATCAGTGTTATTTAAAGTCTTTAGTAGAGATATAGTAAGCATGAATTTATCATACAGTATATAAGATTACAGAAGTTGATCTATTATCTGGACTAAAATGGATGTTTTGGTATATATCTATCTTTATAATTCATGTTTTAATTTATATTTTTCATACACAGTATGAAAACTACTCCCTATACTGCCTATTCAAATGCTTACTAATTTTGTACTGTATTAAGAAAATGGACTTACTGAAGGCATTGGAGGATCCATGCTAGGCCAGAAGCGAATTGTTCACAGAACTGGTCGCTTAATTGTATACCATCTGTGAAGACATGCCCTTCTTATCTCTTGTTACTGACTGAATGATTTGGAAATAATAGAAGTGTGAATAAAATAACAAATAGATTAATTTAAATGATATGCCAGTCTGCATTATGTTTATTATCTTGGCATTTTCTTTCCAGCTAGTAGTTGATTGAAGAAACGAAGAAATAAATAAAAAAAAAAAAAAAAAAGCCTCAGGAGAAAGCTTGAAATAAGTTGAAAAATAAAATAACACTTTTTATCTCTAGTAACCTGTTTAGTGTATTTTCATAAGTGACCAGCAGAAATGAGCATTAACTTTGCTATTAAAAGAAGGAAGAGATATCAAATTGCATCTTCAACAGTCAAATCTCGTGACCTAGTGCTGTAGAGTTCTTAAGGATGGTTCATGATTCCACAGATGTGGATATCTAAATATACCTAATAATCTAATTTTTGGTTTAGACTGTCTTGTGCAAGAAGAACTATGAGAAATTTTGGTGAACTTTGACAAAGGAGTTTGGTCTAGATCACCTTGACTCCATCTATTGGGTTTCAGAGAATCTCGGACATTTAATTTTCACCTGGACTTTCTTGGCTTTTCAATATCTTTGTCAATATTTCTTAACCAGGAATATGATTTTTCACTTTAACAATTAGATCTGATTGGTTTGTCAGAAGATGCCTGGGAAGTAAATTGATAATAAATACTTCTGATTAGGAAAAAGATACTGTATAGTAAAGTGACAGCCTCCTAAGTCTAAGGCATAAATTAGGCATAAATTTTAACAGTGAGGGAGATTAGTCACTGGAGAAACAACAAAAGGAAATGAAGAATTTTCTGTCTTTTGTTAACAAGAGTAGATATGACTCTGGCATTTGAAAGATGCGTTTAAGCCAAACAGAAGTGATTTTTATCAATAATGAGATAACTGGTGGAGTCAATACCCTCATGAGTCATACAGAGAGTGATCCTAGATTGAATGTTCCTGTCTGTTCTATGAATAATGTATTTATGTCTCAGGAAGTTTTTGCTTTACAAATGGACAATGTTCATTTACATTTCTCCTTTCAAAATCATCTGTCATTGTGCTACACCAGAACTATGTTGTACTGAATCCTACTTCTCTTATTATCATCTATAGTTTTCAATCAAAATGAGTTTTCAATGGAAAAATGCTGTTTGGGTACTTGTGAACATTTCCAAGTTTAAAAAAAAATCAGTAAGTAAAGACTTAAAAGACTTCAGAGTTTTAGTATTTTTGTGAAATGTAGTAAGTACCCAATGGCATATTTCCAGCCAAGTCTGACAGAAGCAAGAACTGTGAACTTGTCTTGCTGCAAAGCCGAGACCCAAGCCCTGACTAGAGCCTGAGCTCCCCGTAATGGCTGGAAATCTGCAAACAGAATTCACTTAGATGGGGATGGAAACTATGTTTTCTGAACTAACTTGCAGGTGGAGTGTGTGTGTGTGTGTATGTGTGCATGTTTATTAAATACGTTGATAAATATAAGGAAAAACAAAACTGCAGAGCTGGATCTAGGAGGATGGGGAAACTGAAATATAACTTACAGGTAGAAACTAGTTGGCAAATTGGGGTCTGAATTTAATGTAGAGCCTAATCAATATATTTGAGAGAAATGCATGTTTGAATACATACGTTATTTTCTTGTTTCTAGTGTACAAGCCAAGCTAAAAGAAAAATCTTATGGGTGAAACTAGTTCTGCCTCATACACAGAGATTTTGATATTGCACTGTTTTTGTTCTTGTTTAGAACAGACTTCACAGAATGGTTAAGGTTGGAAGAGACCTCTAGAGATCATCTAGTCCAACCTCCCTGCCCCAGCAGGGACACTTAGAGCATGTGGCACAGGGCCGGAGCCAGGTGGGTTGTTTAAGAAGACTCCATGACCTCTCTGGGCAGCTCAGGTTCCAGTTCCAGTGCTCAAGACTTTTTTAAGTTTGAAACAATGTGAATAATTTAAGAGTGATTAAGTGTTGCAGGGTAGAGAATTAAATTCTCAGAGAAGGCAGGGTACTAGAATTCAGGGAGGACATGCCATTCCAGGGGTGTGAATACAAATCACTTGCAATTGGTTACATAATTACATTAACATTTGCTAGCAGCATGTAACATAGTGGCAGTAAAGAGGATAAATTACTTCATATCCCATGTGACATAAAATCTAATCAGTTCTCTTTATGGCTTGTGTGTCATTGCTGGAAAGAATGAGATTACAGTGAGTTTAAATGTTGTACGTTTTCCATTACGTTTGTAGACGAAAGACCTACTAGCAACTCAGGATCAGGATCTTCAGATGTTCACAGAATAATTGATTCTATGTTCTCCTTCACAAGTGTAATACAGTAATTTAATTGCAAGTATGCCTTGTCCACTTCTTTTGTTTAAAGAGAAATCCGAGCGCTATTAATTTATTGGCTGGAGTGCAAGCCTGTGCTTCAGGAAGTGAAAGGTCTCTACAATGCCTCACCTATTCTATTGTTCAGTAAAGGTGTCTCAGTACATCTCATACCCCTCAGAAATCCTCAGTATACTGCTCCACGTTAGGGTCTCTCTTGCATACTGCTCTGGTGTGACTGAATTACAGAATGTATGGAAAGTAGGTGGACTGTGTAAGTGCATCAAATTGTGTTGGATATGAGTATGAAACTCTTTGCCCTGATATATGAGCTACATGTAATAATAAGTTGCAGAATATTCTAAGATAGAAAACACCTGAAACTGACTATTGATAGAGATACATTTCTGGCTTTCATTATTGTTGTTTTGTTTTTCACTGTTCTTTCCATATAAGGAGAATTCAGATACAATTTAGATTAATTCTGATCTAAGGCTCATGCCTCACATTTTGTAATTGCATTTAGTAGATACAAGAAGAAAGATATTAGAAGCCTATAACTTAAAATATGCATGATACTTGCTAGAATGAGTCCAGAAAATTACATAACTGTCATCAGACTCTTTATTCTGATTAAAGAGAAGATGCTTAACTGCTGGAAAGATCTTCATCTACCCTCACCTAATACACAAAACTGGAGATACATCTTTTGTGCAATCCCAGATGTGACAGAGGTCAACCCATATCTCTTCTCAGGAGACTACCCTAGCTGGCAAGTTACATCTAGAGAAGTAGATAACTAAAGTGGCTCATTGCTTTGCTTTCCATTCATCCTATGATAGTCATATCATTATTAAAAGATCAAAAATATAAAGCCAAGAAATTAAGGATTTTATAGCAAGTGTGGAAGAATGCCTCAGGAAATGTAACTCTGTAACCTAAAGATGATGGTTGAGAAATAATAAACCTGGGTTTTCTGAACAGGAGATTAGGAAAGGTTCAGGTTATAATCTGCTGCTTTTAGGACTGATTTAAAAAAAAAAGTCAAAAATGTTTAAGATGAGAGGGTTTTTTTTTTTTCCTCCCAGTTTTGGATTTAGGAAAAACTGTTATGATGGTCTCAAATGACCTTCTTTCATCTTCTATGATATAGTTGAGGATTAAACCAAATTTAGACTGAAGAAACTCTTACCCTGAGGATGTGGATGCAGCCTTTTTTTTTTCAAAGTGTGTTGTAAATTCTTCCTATTGGGGTAATTTTATCCATGATCATTTAATCATCCATTCCCATCTAGTCATCCTAACAGATGGGAGAATAGATGTTTTGAAGCTTGAGGCTGTGCAGCTGAGCTAGTGGGGGTATTTCTGTAATTGAATTAATTTATGTATATCTCAGAGGTGCTTTTTAAGAAGTATATTTTTATTATTCTCATACTCCAATAAATATTACTCCATAAATAGTCATTAGAGCACAAGCATCAAAATTTTATTTTCTTTGCTATCTTATGACAGTTCAGAGCCACTGAAACTCTTTCCCCTCTTCTAAATACAATCTAAAACTAACATTTTGTGAAGGTAAATGGAAGACATTTCCAAAATTGTTGAGAAGAGTTTTCATTTTGATGACTCAAAAAATCCATGTTCAAAGGTCAAGCAATTTGCCAATTTTATTAAATAAAGAATGGCAATTCAAATTTGAAATACTTAGTTGATTCAGATGAGCAAAGAAGAGGTGCTTCATCTGAATGCCTCAGAATGATTAGTTTTCAACAAGTGCTTTTCAAATTGTGCTGGTAGAGGCCACTACCTGATGCAAAGAGAGTACTCTAGAGTGCATCTTGATGAGAATCCTCCTGCACTGGAAGCATTCTTTTTCTTTGAAAAGTAATATTGAAACTATTTCATTGTGTGTGGCTTTTTTTTTTTTTTTTAACACTGTCAAAAAGCAATTTCCTATAGGAAGATTTCAGTTTTGCTTTTAAAAATTTATTTCCTCCCTTTCTCATTGTTCTCTTGTTTGGAAAAAATATACTACAAAGTACTAAAGTCATTAAAAGTGAAGGGCCACATATGGTCTTTCAGAAGCTAAAATGACTCTGAACACAGAGAACAGTTCTGAACACAGTTTAGAAATGTAATAGCATGTTTCTCACATGAAAAGTACTTTTTGAAGTTGTTCTAATGCACATGAGAACTGACTCTCTTCAGCTTTCCTCTATGCCACTGTCTTGTGGTCATCAGTTTAAATTATTTCCTACAACAGGTGATGCGTTTAGGTATACTGTTTTCACTCTTACTTTGGCCAGTCAACTTCTTAGAGAGGAGGGAAAAAAGAGATAGGGGTAGAGGGGAAAAGCAGTATTATTCTCATGTCTATAATATTGCAAAGGTGATCTTACCCCTCTACTCAGCCCTGGTAAGGCCACATCTGGAGCACTGTGTCCAGTTCTGNTGTTCAGCCTGGAGAAGAGAAGGCTGAGAGGGAATCTGATCTGTGTCTATAAGTGCCTCAAGGGAGGCAATGAGGAGGATGGGGCTGGCCTCTTTTCACTGGTGGTCACTGACAGAACCAAAGGAAATGGCCATAAATTGAAGCATAAAAAGTTCCATGGGAACTTAAGGAAGAACTTCTTGATGGTGAGGGTGACAGAGCACTGGAACAGGCTGCCCAGAGAGGTTGTGGAGTCTCCTTCTCTGGAGATCTTCAAGACCCGCTTGGATGCAGCCCTGTGCCACGTGCTCTGGGTGGCCCTGCGTGTGCAGGGGGGGTGGACTAGATGACCTCTAGAGGTCCCTTCCAACCTTAGGCATTCTATGATTCTATGATTCTATGAACCTTATGAAATGGAGCTGGCCCTTTCATAGTGCTGGCTACTCCAGTGTCAAGACGCTGTTCTGGTTTTCTCTGGTCCTGGTGGTTGTGGAGCAGTATTGCTGCTCTTGTGCCATTCATCTGAAACTTTTTTCAAACAGTTGATCTTTATTATCTTTTCCCTAAATTACTTTTTCTCCTCTTTTTTTTCTCTTTCCTGTATATCCTATATATGTCAGCTATATTTTTCTGTCTTCCTATTCCTATGCTGTGATAAGAAAGAGAAGGGAGTTTGATTATTTCATTCAACCTATTTACAGCCATGTCCTCATTAAAAACATGAGGAGGCATTCAAGCCTAGAGCAACTGTAATCTAGCTAATTTAATTTAATTACCAAAACTAAGTTCTATTACTAATTGTGGTTGGGGGCGGCGAGGGGATACTGCATAGGTGCACATAAGTGGTCTGTATTTTTGAAATTCTTACTGCAGTTGCTTCCAAATTGAATTAAATGAAAGCTCTGTCCTATGTGCTGACATATACCTGTCACAGCTCTGACTGCCTCTTATTCATGCACATAACTTTTATGTATCAATTTTAATAGTAGCTTTATGTGGCCAAGCATATGGCGCAGCATCTGCATATTAATCTGTGCTATAAGCGTCTGTCAAATGAGAGCTTTCACACCTGCTCTACAATATTACTTTCTTCAATCTGCTAAAGGCTGTTCTTACTGCCAACTCCTTTCACTTAATAACGCTGTGTTAGTATGGTTTTATAAACCAGGTGCTGTTGGATCTTAATGTTGGTGTCCTCACCAAGGATATTGATGGTGATGTTACATATTGTGGAGCTGTACCAAGAGGTATATAAAGCTCATGGGTATGAAATATCAAGCCGTACCAATTTAATATTTTTATAAAGTGTGTGTTTGTGTATATGTAGTATTTTTTTATTTTTAGTTGCAGTTTAACAGAGATGAGAAGACTTGCTCATTTTTAATAGGTTATATATCACATTGACTTTTGTCCATGTAAGAATTCCTGTGTACACTAAAAGTGCAGAGAGGATTGAAGATTAGCAATAATGATCTAGAATTAGTTCTCTTCTGATATGAGTAATCAGGAGAAGCCTGAAGCAAGCACTTCAGCAGGGGTTGCTGAAGTTTTTCTTTTTTTTTCCTTCTTCAAAAACCCTATCATGACTACAATGGAAATAAGTTTTGCATTTTAGGATGTGTTATTATGAACTTTATGGTAGAAAATCATAATAGCTGGTATAGAAAACAAGTACCGATAATAACATTTCATTAAAATCCTAGTAATGTGAACACTGCTTCAGATTAATTACTTCAAATCCACCACGGTTTATCATTTACATTTAATCGAATAACTGCTGCAACTCAAAATATCAAACATCTTTAGAAAGCTAGACAATAAAACTAGAATTGCAATTGTTTTTTTCTTAAGAAAAAATGATCATTTTAAGTACTTATTTAATTCAAAATCATCCTAATTATATAATATTCCATTAGAAACTGATTTCTTTCCACAAGAGTATTCTAGGTTGCAAGAAAACAGAAGAGTAATCACTAAACTGGGTTTTCTTTTCTTGTCTACAATAAATGCTGTTCCGCTCGATTCTCCTTCCTCTTCTCTTGCATTCTTTGATATCATGGTGCCTTTGCTGCCTCTTGAATTTTTAGTTATTGAAATACAGCTCCTTTTCGCATGTATTTATTAAGCCCATCAAGAATCATGTACTTTGAAGGTTTAGTCAAGATACTACAAGCTCTTTCAGTGAAATTTGTTTTAGGGTCACCGTGAGATAAACAAAAATAGAGGTTCTTTTTTAGCACTCGCTACTTTATAATAGATTGGTCCACCACATTATAGTACTTTAGTACAGCCATCTGTACTATAGTATAGCCATTGAGTACTTTGTTTGAAGTACTCGATGTCGAACAAAAAATATGACTCAATTCAGCCGTACTCAATTTGGCTTTATTTTTCGCCATACTTTCCCCCTATATTTCACCAAAGTGTTAGCACATGACATTTTCATAGCTTAGAAACTCAGTTCTCATCGGAGTTCTGGCTTTTAATATGTAAAATGAAGCATTTTGTATAGTCAAATATTCATGTTTTTCTATTTCAATGCAAGAGGG
>VWPW01002877.1:3881-20937 GCA_013389825.1 Crypturellus undulatus | reverse complement strand
AGCATTTGGGGGCCTTTTGCAACATGGATGGCAGGTGCAACAGATCCACTCGTCTTCCACAGAATAGCGGGATGTGTCTAGTGTCTTTCCCTGATGCCACCACGGGGAAGCCACATCACGCAGAGTCGCTGCTAACTGGCGTGATGGCGCTGGGGAGAGCGCTGTAGCCTTAGCCAAGGGGGTCAGTGCCTGCAAAAACCCACTTAATAACAAGCCAGTGCCCTCATGGTGTTCTCATGGCCACTTGGAAGGGTTTCGGTGGTGTTTTCTCTGCGCCTGAAGACTTTCACGTGCAGCAGCTACAGTCCTTGCTATGCCAGTTAATGCAGCTCCCGGCCAGTGCCGGTCTGCATGGATGTGCAAAGAGAGTTTAGGGAGAGCCACACAGCCCATGCAGGCAGCACGTGCCCTGCAGATGCTCACAGCAGCTTTTATATGTCACTGGCTCATGAAATGAATGCATTTCACCTATGAAAACATAGCATGTTAATGTGGGCCGGCTGTGGAAATGGATACCCTGAGCCTGAGCTGCCACTGGAAAGGAGGAACATCAGCCAGGGAACATCAGCGCTCAGAAAGGGTTAACAAAGGCCCTCCCCAGGCTCCCCAGGTCTGAGGGCAGCTGCTATAAGAAGGCAGGCTGGGCGCTGAGGAGCTCCATTAGGCAGCAGTAGCAGAGCAGGCAGGAGCTCCTGGCTCTGCAAAGAGGCAGTGGCTGCTGCCCCAGGCTGGGTCCCTGAACCTGCTGGCTGTAGAGCCTGCAGTGCCTTGCCCAGGAGCAGCGGGTGAAGGTGGCCCGCTTGGTGTGTGTGGCTTTTTAGGAGAGGGGTGTGTTTGGTGTGTGTTTGGCTTTTTAGCCAAGCCACTGGGAAATACGATGGTTCTGGATCTGCTGAGAAGAGAGACCCGTGAGGTGGGTGATGCCGCCTGTGGCTCTGTGTGTGTGTGCATGCAGCTGGCTGATAAGGCAGCTTCTGCAGAGAGGATATCTTGATCTGTGTCCTGCAGTGCTCTGGTTCAAGGTGAGGACAGAAACAACTGATAAGGAGAGATAGCAGCGCTGCAGCAGAGCTGCTGCTGCTGTTTCAGAGATCAACTCGGCAAGTGTTGAACTGCTGAGAGCTCCCTCCTGTGCAGACTACCTTGCAGACGAGGGCAGTGGCAGCACAAGGGGTTTGTTGCCCCTGGGTCTCTCTGAGCTTTGGAGCTGGTGCCCTCATCTTGTAGATGCAGGGCCCAGATAAGCAAGCCACAGGTCACTGGTGCAGACTTTGCAGAGCCACTCAGGCTCTGCAAGTGCTTTCTTGTTTTTTGTTTTAGACTGAGGCTGACTACTCTTGCACTGCCTTAAAATCTTGTTGATCCTTGGGATTATTGTAATGATTTGTGCTTGAAACAGGTGTCTTAATGACCTCTGAGTGAATAAGGTTGTGCTTCCCCCTGCCTTAAAGCAGCACTCACGATGTAGTTATCCGAGTAGGTAGAGAATCAATGCAGTGGGTAAGCCTTGCCCCAAAGCTGTGGGGAATCCATGGGTCTATCCAAATTCTTCAGATGTCAGAAAACAGATTTTTTTTTTTTTTTTTTTACCTTGAGCTAATATTTTTTTTTTTCTTCCACAGGGAGAACAGATGATGGGGTTGGATGCCCTACTGGGGGAGCTCTGTGCTCTCCTGAACCTGTTACCTGACAGCCCTGGGGTAGAGCCCGTGATTGAAACCCAAAGCTCAAGTCACCCAAAGTTTGGGATGACCTGAGGAGCAGAGCATGGTCTACCCAGCTATGGGAATACAGGTGAAGAAGCCTGTGTCTCAACAGGAACAGAGCTCATCTCCCACAGCATGCTGAAGATCAGAGGTAATACTCTGCATATCTGGGTATATCTACTCAAAACTTTCCCATACTTGTTTTTTGTATACTTTCCCAGATTTGTTCCTGAAATATTTCCAATATATTTTTTCTACAGGCTTCTGATGTTTGAAAAAAAATGTTTTCTGTTGGATCACTCTATCTTTTTGTGGACAAGCATCTAGAGAGTAGCTGGGCCTCTTGGATGCTTCTCTCCTGATGGTAAGCTGTTTTGTTAGCTTGCTGTGCTCCAAAGTAATTAAAATTTTAGCAATGACCTATTCCTTTCTGTTCCCTGTCAGGAAAGGTAGCCAAGCATCTTAATATCCTTCCTTCTAAGGAGCTCATTCAACTTAAGTCTGGTCTCCTGTGGCACTGGAGAAACTTCGCTTTCATTTCCAAGGTGTTTCTTCATGTCTATCATCTGTCCTGCTGATTTGAAGAGTAAGAATAGTTGGAAGAATGCAGGCTGGTGTACTTAGTAATATGCTGGTACATTGTGAAACTCTTTCCCCACTGCCTCCACTCCAAGGAAGATGATTAAAGGAACCTGAGTGAGTTTAATAATGTAAAAAACCTGACATAAGCAATGAGGTAAAGCATGGTGTGTTCTCATGTGTGGTAACAGTAAGGATCAGCTGCCTAGTTAAAAAATGAAATAAAATATGGATGATGTAAGTTGTTAGACTTCATACAGGAGTAATAATTATGTAGAGAGGAAGGGAGACAGGTTAATGAACAGATTTCATGCATGCTTTTACATATCTGTATGTAATAACTCATTTTTAATAGAAACAAAGACTGTGGTATAAAACTCTTAGTAATGAGAAACCCCCAACCAAGATATCCCCTGGAAAGAGAAATAGTTATCCCAGTGAAATTGAGGCTTTATCTTGTCTTGACATTGCATGGTGTTTTCTTTCTTATCTTCTTTTAGAAAGTCTGTGTCTGAGAAATGTGGTTTGCATTTGTTTTGTCAGTGCTGTGTTTTGACAGAAAAAGGGCCTCCTGGAATTCTTTGGTCACAAAATAATAGCAAATGCTATCCAGGCAGCAGTTAGAGGTGGCAATGCACCTCGTCACAACAGACAAATTCCTCATAACCTGAATCATGAAACAAGTAGCTCCAGTGTTTTCCATTATGAACATGATAAGTATGCCAAGGTAGGCTGGGGAAAAACAAATTAAAAATACAGCCATATTTGTGTAAATGATGTAAATGGCTTTGCGGATTAATTTATCCTCTGGTGAATTTGTGTTTGGCCTTCTCTTTAAGTTCTTAATGACTTCAGTGGAACAAAAGGTCAAGGTTGTTAATGGGAGAGTAAAAATAAAGAAAAGGGCAACCAGGCTCAGAACAGGTGAACGGGCTGTGTCCTTCTGAAAGCAGTAACTGGCCTGTCTCCCTTTCAGTTGTAAGGCGGTGGTGACTATTGCAGAGACCCATAGAAATCCACAGAGAAGAGCAGCCTTCGTTGGAGACCTCAAGGCCTTTGCTTTCAGGGGGTGCTTTATGGCAATATATCTGTCAAGCGCGATAAATAAAATGATGTAGATGCTCACTTCCATGTTGATGATATATATTGCTTCTGCAAACTGGCAGAGTTCATCTCGGACTGACTCCTTCCAGTGTAGGTAGATAATTAGTGGCAAGGTGCAGATAACAGAGCAATCTGCAAAGATTAAATTGACTACGTAGACCCTGGTTTCTGTCCACTTCTTGACTTTGTAGAAGAACACCCACAGGGCAAGGGCATTAAAAATTGCTCCAAAAAAGAAAATGAGGATATAAAGAGTTAATTCCAGGACATGAATAGGGTAGTAGGGTTGGAAACTTGTCAAGTTGCAGTTGTTAGTTGCATTTGTTGTCATGATGTGTGGGTGCTGTGTGATGTTCTGAGACCTGAAATGGGAAAAGACAAGGTCAGACTTTCCTCCTTCCTCTCAATAAATGCAGGATTCTGTTTCAAATGGTAGGTAAATATAACATTTACTATGTTATAAATGTGAACTTGACTCTACAAAGATGACTTTTTTTAAGTGTGTAATTGGGACGCATCCAACTCCAAACCAAGCTTGTTATTTTGTGTATTTTGGAGTGCAGATCTACGTGGCAGGCACTCCAAGTAGAGGCGCCCTGAACGGAGCAGGAGGGCACTAGTGCTTGTGGAAAGGGTTCCTGTGCTATCAGTGTCTTCTGAGAATGTGAGCACTAATTCCTTGAGTCTTTCTCTAGGTAAAAGGAGCTCAATTTTGAGCAGGTGAGAATTTTGGTGACTAAAAGCCTAGCACAATTGGTGAGCACAAGTTCTGATGCTCATGTTGGCTTGGGAGATTCACGAAGGCTGTGTGGGTGCAGCAGGTGCTGCTTGGTAGAGATCCTGATGCTGACTCAAGGCAGGTGTGTGGGAGTCTCTGGGATGCATGGGATTACCTGCTGCAAGTTGAGGAGAACAGGTTAGAGCCTGAGTTCCTGCAGCCAGTTGGTGAGCTTAAAATATGAAATAAGAGTGTGAATGTGAAAAATGCTGCTCTCTGTGTGCTTTTGGTGTTGTATTAAAATTACTTTTTTGTCTGCTATTCCAGGACAGAGCAAAAGCTTGTGGATGTAAAGCAGGAAGACATTTCTGAAAAGAGAAGGTGTGCAAAATGAGCTGACGCTTTCTAAGGGCTGCTGTAGATACTGTCTGCTTAAGGTAGGCATCCTGTCACCCTCTGAAATGTAAGAAGTAGGACCCAAACCTTGGTGGTACTGGCTACTAGGTGCTTTGCAAGAGTATTGGCTGTGTGAAGAGTAAAAATACATGGACTGATTAAAATTTGCCTTTGAAAGAGCACCTCCTATGGGAAGTAGCTTTGTAATGTGCATGGGGGAGAGATCTCTAAGTGATGACTCTGTGCGTGCATCACTGAGTTTGGGGAAGAATGCCATAACTTCCTAATTAAGAATAAGTTGACTTGCTCTAATGCAATTAAAAGTGGTGAAGGATCTAGTAAAATCCTACAGCTTCTGGAAATGAAGAGGGAATGTCATGCCAAAATGGATCTAGTCAAGTATCTCCTTCTACAAACATGCCAATACTGTAATTGGTAGACAAGTCAGCATCATCAGAACAACAATATAACTTAAGTAACAGAGCATAACTTGATATATGGGGGAGGAGTTGGGGGGTTGCAAGTGTTCATGCTCACAGCTCTTGTGTAGAGCCTTTGTCTGAATCTTGTGTGCACAGGACTAGATTTTCTCAGCAGAGATTGACTACTTGCCACCTTTGAAGGGGCAGAATCATTTGGATCTCTGGTACAGAAAAACAGCTAAATGACAGTAAGTGACAGCAAGGAAATGTCTTTATCAAGGGGTGGAACTGCCCTGTTGTGTGTCACTTCCTAGGCACATGCATGGCCTCTGTGTCTGCTGCAGAGGTGCCTCTGTGAGTCCGTGCTCTGCAGGGCCAGCAGCACCCATGCTGTACAGGTAGGCAAAGCACACCAGTGTCCTCAGCGGCTCTTGTCTTGGGCTGACACTAGCTCTGGAGCTGGAGGCATGACTCAAATCCAGTTTCCCTCTATCAGTGATCTGCCAGGTGGTGGGTTCTGCTGGCAGCTCGGAGCTTACGAGTGCTCCAGGGCACCAGGCAGGCCAAAGATTAGGGGAGAAGAAATGAGTGGAGGATTTTAAAGCAGACCACACTGCTGATAGGATACGGCCAAGCCCTAAGTGTCTTGCGAGGGGTGTGTGGGGGGAAATGCTGTTTGATAAACTTGCATATCCTGTGGCTGCTGTAAATACCGAAAGAGTGTGAGACTGCAACTGTGGAGCTAGACAGCCGAGCTGCAAGTTTGAGAAATATGGGAGGTGGCTCTAAAAATTCATCTTGCTGCTGCTAAAGGAATGGGAGCAGGCAGGAGCTTGAGAAGCAAGATCTTAGATCCTCAATACTGTGAAACATGTCTCTACCCCTGCCATACACTGAGGAGAGCTGATGGGCTCTCATTGAGGGATGCTGAAGCTTGCCAGCTGATTAGGGAGGTCAGGACTATGCTGTTTTTTTTTTTTTTTTTTTTTTTCTCCTAGCAAATCAAGAGAAGGCCAACGCCTTCCAGACCTTTGAGATGGAGGCTGAAGAGAAAGCTTGGTTCTATAGCATCTTGGTGCCAATTAACCAGTGTGTTTCCCAGCAGGATGGCTGTGGGGTGTCTGATGATAACCTGCATCTGCACCTGTGAGTGCAGCACTGTGCCCAAGACAGCCCTGCCTGTAAAATCCTCCTCCTGCCCTGGAGGGAGTTCTTTGGATGTGAGCAGGTACCAGAGCAACCAAGGGGGAGATAGATGAATAGATGAAATGCTCCAGGACTGCCCAGGAGTTTGGGTGGTTTGCCAGGGTGAGTTGGAGAAAGGACCTGGAGCTGAGTAAAGGGAGGAAGGCAAAACCCAGGAAAGGAGGGAGTGCAGCATGCTGCCCCTTCATGGGAGAAGGACATAAACACAACTGGGTTGAGGGCAGCATCATGAAGTTGCCCAACTCTCCTTATGGGATGGATGGGTATTTGTCGAGAGAGACTTAATTTCTACTCAGGAATGAGTAGAGCTGTCTGGGACAGTAATTCAGAGGGGTGCTCCCTGATCTGGCTAGGAGTGTAGTAGCTTTACAGCTAATTGCCTGGACTTTGTGCTAACATCTCTCCTCTTTGGCCTCCAGCTGGAAAAGAACCTTGTCTGGACAGAATGAATGGATAAGCTGCCTCTACAGAGGGAGAGCACCTAGGTAAGAGCTTAGCTACCTCACTGAAATTGGAGAGCTCTCTCTCCTTGTAGGTGGTATGAAAAAAATCTGTCTGGAAACTGTCCCATCTAATCTTCCTGTTGTTCACAGCCTTTAATGTCAGGTGGCCACTATTTCAAACATGGTACTGCAAAGCACAACATTCTAACTCCTACTCCCTTAGGCTTATCTGCCACTGGGTCCCTTAGATATTAATGGTTAGACACATAACTTTTAGTTATGGAAGAACATGCTCACATCCATAAAATCTCCAAGAATAACCCTACAAATAAACCTTAACTGCGTGTCCCAAGCAAAAAAGTCTTTATTGTACTCTGGAAACTTTTGTTTAATTTAGAAAGCTTTTGCTGCCTCATTCAAAGTCAGAAATTTGTTCCTCTTCTGCTCCCTTCCCTCAGTAACTAACCAGCTGGTTGTGAAAAGCCCCCCTAGGCCCAAAAGAAGAGGTAAAGCTGAAAGGGAGCTCAAACACATTAAAGCAGTAATGTAATCACCCCAAACACAGATTTCTTTTTTTGAAAGACAATAAAAAGGAACAGTAAAGGTTAACTTAAATACAGAACCCTTTGGAATTAATTGCCTTGGGATTAATTTGGTTTCCAATTTCCAGTTACTATTAGAAAGTAATATGCTGTATCCTTCCAGATAAGGTGTCTGGAGAAGCTTTTGAAGCAAGAACAGAAGCAAAACAGTTCAGAGCTAAGCAGCTAAGGAATGAATCTCTGTACCGCTGATCCTGCTGGCTTCAAGAAACAAGATGCCTAAGCCTCATCTAACTCATTCTGAGACACACAGACAGGTGAGACATCCAGCTGAAAAGCAATCTGTGGTTAGCAAGCGAGAATGAAACTAAGTGAGGTTACCTGTTGGTTCAATAACAAAAAATCAGAAGTAGATTTCACTGAAGGCAAGGAACTTGTAGCCTCGCATCTCATTTAGGAGCAGGGGAATTTGATGAAGTAAGTCGCTTGTGTGTCTGGAGGAAGAGTGGCCTGCAGGTATGTGAGCTGTGCCCCTTCGTGACAGCTTGTCAGTATTTGAGGCTTCCTGTGTAGCACCTCCTCCTCCTGTGCAGATACGAGATGAGCTTCGTCATGCTCAGCAGACTCTGACATGCACAAGTACTTTACAAGGAGCTCTAGTGCTTTGTTGCTTGGCTATACCTAAAAGGAAGGGCTCCCTGGCTAGCAATAGCCATTGCATTGGAAATGCTCTGCTGGGAACCTAAGCTGCGAAGGTCTCGCATGTGTGACTAGTTTAGCCTGCGCAGAAGGAAGGGGAGAGAACAGCTAAGGCTGTAAGTGCAAGGGACTTTCTGTGGGAGACTCATGGAAACTTCAGGTGCCTCATGTTTGCACGTAGCTGCCTTGAGAGAGCAAGACAGGAAAGATGAACTCTCTGCAACCAGGCTAGTGTTCTGCGTGGGTGGTGAGGTAGGAAAAAACATCCCTTCTCTAACAGAAATGAAAGCACCCAAATGGCCCAATAATACGGACCAAGACCTACCCAGGACCCCAATATTAGATTGGGTGCTTGGAACAGACTGCTCAGCAGAGGTGAAGCAAGAGAAGGCCATTACCACAAGCCAATCAAGCCAAGCCTTGTCCTTGAGCCCATTCTCCTGCTGTTGGGCAAAAGCACCCCAGTGGGTCAGGTTGGAGACTTAACTGGACACTGTGGATTTTAACCAAGACTCAGGTGTTACAAGGACAGCAAAATGGGTTGAGAGAGCTGTATGTCCCAAGGACAGGGATCGGTAGCAGGATAGTGAATTGGTGTTCACTACAGATGAAGAATCTAGTGGTGATGGGCCAACTATCCAGTTATACTCAGTGCTTGACTGATTGTAACAGTGCCTAATTCCAGTAATGCTAATGTTGGCTGCTTATAAAACATAGAATTATAGAATCATTAGCACTGGGAAAGGCATTGAAGATCATAACATCCCAACCATAAATTCCTCACCACTGTGCCTACTAAACATGTTCCTGCTCTGGCTCTTCAAACAAGTAAGACCTGAGTCATGAGAAGTCTGCCCTCTCCAAAGTTTTGTAGTAGATGCTTGAAATGATTAATGAAAGCACACAGGCAAGATTGGAATGTGGATTAGGTGCTTTTCTGGAGCCTGGGAGGTGGCACTTCAGGTTAAAGCATATGGAAGTATGTCAGGATGGAAAAGAAACTGTGGTGGGAAGCAGTAGAGCTCTGTGATTGTCTTTCTAGGGGAGAGGTGTCACCGAGTGTGGTTGTGTTGCAGAGAGGGGGAAGCATGGAGCAGTCGCCTGCAGGAGCTGGCTGCCATCCCTGGGAGCTGAAGTGCAGGTGAGGGTGCTGACTCCTAGGCAGGGGGCTGGACACCCCACAGCAGGCAGAGGCTGCACAGAGCCGACTGAGTGTTGATCCTGGGCCTTGGGTTGGAGGCACCAGGGAGTGTTGCACAGCTAAAGCCCTGCAGTGCTGCTGTCTGGCAGAGCTCAGCTGTGGGTAGGTCTGAAAGGCTCTTGCAGAAGACCTTGAAGGAGGAAGAGAAGGTAAAGAATTAAAAACTAAATGCTTGCTTGTTGAAACCTTGTTGCAGAGCAGGGTATCTCACAACCTGTCTATAACAGTGAAGAGGTATGTGCAACTTGCAGCCCCTTGGAGGCATCCAGGGTCCTGTGAGACCCACATGGAGGATGCAGCACCAGTGCCGCAAGGTAGGAGCCCCCTCAGCTGTTGGTACCTCCATGCTGAAAACAGTGTTAGATAACATGTGTGCTTGGGATGTTGTGAGGGAGGAGGACAGGCAAGACTGGTCATATGGAACAGCTTGTTCATCAGTGCAGGTCTCAATGTCACCTTTTTGCTTGATTTCTTGTGCCTTAGCATGGGTGTTTCTTAGTCTTGGAGATGATGACCCAGCTCAGTAAGACTTTGCAGGGTCTTAGGCTATGAGATTCTTCCAAGCAGCTGCCCAAGGAGGCAAGAGCTGCTCCCTGCAAGCTCTGGGCTGTGCCTCTTGATGGGGGAGAGGGCAGGGGGCTGCTTCCTCCTTGCAGGATCATAAATACTCCTGTCTCATGGTTCACACCCCAGTATTCCCTGTTTGTAAATGAGGTCACTTTTTCTCATCAACCTCTGGATCATCTGCAGGAAGCTGTTTTCTACACATTACCCAGCCCCAAAAATAAACAAACAAAACCTGCATAACTTAAGCTGCGTCCTCCCTCTGGCAGGTTCCCCCCTCAAGATCTTTGCAGATGGCTTGGCTGCTCCTGGCTGATGAGGCTGACAGGACTGGACACCCCTACAGTGTGGATGGGCTCCTGGCCCCAGTCAGAGCAGGTCCTGCCCACGAGGGAAAGGGCAGCTCTCCCTCTTGCTTTGCTATCTGTTTGTTCTTGCAGAGCCTGTAGCCATCCAAGGCAGCAGTCCAGTTGTGTGAGGTCTTCCATCATGTGTCTCTGTATTAGACCTGCTGGGCTCATGAGTCTGTACTTGTGCAACAGTGCATATGCCTGCCTTGCTGTTGGTTCCCTGTGTTGGGTGTGTGGGGTGTATGGATGCTATGGAGGGCTATCCAAGCATGCCAATATTCCAGGAAAAGGGAGAACGGAGTCTTGTTCCTGTTACACATATGCACTCTATGGTTCCTGTAAATGAGGCTTGTGCTGTTAAACTAATCCTGTTGATCTTGCTCACCAAATGGATCTGCTGCTTCTTTACTCAGCAGTTGCTCTTCATCTCCCTCCTGTGCAATTGATAGTTGGAAGAGATCCTGGCCAGCTTTATCCTCCTGCAGGTGGAATCCATCCTTCCAAGCAGCCTACAATGCCTAAGGAGGGCCTCATGGTCCCAGGTTGAGTCCTATAACCTGCCAGATGAGCAAGCCAGGGGTATTGCAAGGAAGAAGGACATTGCATTAGATCAGATCTTCAGCTCGGTGCACCCCAGAATCTGGGTGTACTAATGTACTGTTTTTTATGATACTGGGATTGTGACCCTCCTTGTGAGGGATTGCTGATGTTGCTGTGTTGCTGAGTGGTTGTGTTGCAGCTGGAGAGGGAAGCTGGGAGCCGAGTAACGGGAACAGCAATGCTGCCAGAGGGCAGGAGGCAGGGTGGGTGCTGTGCAGCCCAGGGCTCAGTCCCCATCCTGCTTGTGGAGGGGCTGAGCAGAGCAGCGACGCAGCAGAAGAAGCAGTTCTGAGACAACCTACTAGGGCCCCAACAAGCAGCTGCTTCTGCTGGGCACTGGGGTGTTGTTGTGAGCATCAGTCCCTGCTGCCAGGAGGTCAGAAAAAGTCCTCTGAATCCCAAGTAAATGTAAATTCAATAAATGTACATACATTTTGAAAGGCCATTTTGCTGTGAAAAGAGAAAAAGAAAGACTGAAAGAAGAAGATTTTTGTCTAGTGCCCTGCTGCAGGGTGGAGGGAACCTTGATCTTTCAGCATCTCCAGCAGATCTTTGCCTCTCTCAACTTGAAGAGGGCAAAAAGCTCTTAGCAAACAGGAAGCAACAGGGTGGGGAGAAGAGGTCAGTGAGAGAAATGTTGTACAGGACCAACTCCTCCTCTGCTGCTGCTGCCACCACCAAGCACTGCGAAGTTGAAGTAGTGAAAATGAAGGAGAAGAAAGATGAAGGGAAACTGCGGGAAGACTACAAGATAAAGGGAAAATTGAGAGTAGAAGGAAAAGGGGGGAAGTAGAAAAAGGAAAAAAAGGTGAGGGACAAAGAACAGAAAAAATAGTGGGAGGGCAAAAAAGATGAGCGAAAAAAGGTGAAGGGGGCAAAGGAAATGATGGAAAAAAAAGAGAGGAAAAGAACTGGAAAAGGTGGGGACAAGTAGGAGAAGGCTTGGAAAAAAAAGAGTGGAGAAGTAGAAGGGAGAAAAAGGGAGGCAAAGAGAAGATGGCGAATGAAAGGGCGGGTAGAGAGAGGGAGAAGAAAAAAAGAGAGGGGAGAAGGGAAAGAGTGGGGAGAAGACCAGGAAGAAAGGAAAAAGGAGAAGTAGAACAAGGTTGGGGGGAAAAAGGAGGAGGGCAAAAAGGTGTGGAGAAGGGAAGAAAGGTGGGGAGAGGAAGATGATGAAGGGGGAAAAGGAGGGATAAGAAGAAGAAAGATTGGGAAAAGAGAGAGCAAAAAAGAAGATGAACACAAGAGGAGGAAGAGAAGAAGAAGGGAAAAGAGAAAGGGGGGAGAAAGAAAAGAAGGGAAGAAGGTTGAAGGCAAAGAAAATGAAAGAAAAGAAGGGAAAAGGTGGGGGTATGACAAGGAAAAAGAAGAAAAAAAGGAGAAAAAGTGTGTGGGGGGAAATGTGTGTGTGGGAGAAGATGATGGGGGGAAAAAAAGAAGGGAGAAGGATGATAGGAAAAAGAGGGGGACAAAAGTAGAAGGGAAGGAAGAAGGGTACAAAGAGAAGCTGACAAATGATGGGGAGGGCAAAGGGAAGGAGGAGGAGAAAAAAAGCAGGGGGAGAAGGGAATGAGTGGAGAGAGAACAAAAATACAAAGGGAAAAGGGGGAGAAGGAAGAAGATGAAGGGAAAAGGGGGGATAAGTGGAAGAAAGAATGGAAAATGGGGCATAGGTAGAAGAACGGAGAAAAAAGCAGGGCAAGAAGGAGATGAAGGAAAGAAGGGGAAGAGAAGAAGGGAAAAAAGGGGGAAAGAAGGGGGGAGGTGAAGAAGGTGAAGGAAAAGAAGGGAAAAAGTGGGGGTATGAAAAAGGAGAAAAAGGGGGAAGAGGTGAGGGGACAAGATGATGGGAAAAAAAAAGAGGGGAAAAGATGATGAGGGATTGGAAAAAACAGAAAGCCAGAAATAAGAGAATGGAGGAAAAAAAGGGGGTGAAAGATGATGATGATGAATGATAGGGAGGACAAAGATGATAAAGGAGGGAAAGAATTTGGGGGGAGGAAGGAGGAGGAAAATGAAGGGGGAGTGAAAAAGAAGTACAAGGAAAAAAGGGGTGGCAGGGGAGAAGGGAAAAAAGTGGGGAGAGGACCAAAAAGAAGAAAGGAAAGAGTGGAAAAAAGCAAGAGTGGGTGAAAAAAATAAAGAAGGGGGGAGGTAGAAGAAAAAGGGAAAAGAGTGAGAGAGAAGATGATGATGGGAAAAAAAAAAAAAAAAGAGTGGAGGAGGAGGAGGATTGGGAAAAAAAGGGCCAGAAGCAGAAGAGGTAAAAAGGGGGTAAAGAGGCTGAAGAATGATAGCGAGGGCAAAGAAGGAGGGGGAAAAAGTCAAGGAGAGGAGGGAGGAGGAGGAAAAAAGGGAGGGAGGTGAACAAGGAGAGGACTGAAAAGAAGAAAGGAAAGAGGTGGAGAAGAAGGGTGGGTTGGGGGGGAAGGAGAGGGTGGGCAGGGGGAAAGGAGGAAGAAGGGGAAAAAAGGTGATGGGAGGAAAAGGAAATGGAAAAAAAAGTGTGTGGTGGCAGCTGAAGAAGGGGAGAAGAGAGATAAGTAGAATAAAAATTGGAAACAAAAGGGGGACAAAAAGTAGCAGGGGGTGAAGAAGAAGGAAAGAGGAGGAGGATAAAAAGGAGGGGTAAGAAGACGGCAAAAAGTGGAGGCGAGTGAAGAAAGAAAAAAGGGAAGAACACGATGAAGGAAAAATGTGGGGAGACGAAGATAAAGGAAAGAAGGGGGAGTAGAAGAAAAAAAGCAGGGGGGAAGGAAGTAGAAGACAAGGAAATAAAAAGGAGTGGAAAAAAAGATGAACAAAAACTGAGAGGTGAGAAGAGGAGAAAGGAGAGAGGGCTACAGAGAAGGTAAAGGTGGGAAAAGCAGGGAGAGCAAAGGCAAGAAAGAGAAGAAAAGGGGAGGGGCAGAGATGAAGAAAGAAGACAAAAGGGGGTGACAAAGGAAAGGAGGAAGGGGGCACAGAAGATGATGGGAAAATAGATAGGACAAGAAGGGAAAAATGAGGCAAAGAAAAGTTTAGGGAAAGAGCGGGGAGAAGAAGGAAAAAGCAAAGGAGAATAAGATGTAGGGGAAAAGGGACAGGCAAAGAAAAGAAGATGAAGGAGGAAAAAAGTGGGGCAGTGGGGAAAAAATGATGAGGGAGGAAAAAAAAAATCAGGAGAAGAGGACGAAGAAGAAAAAAGCCCGAGGAGAAGACGAAGGGAAAAAAAGAGGGGGGGGGGCAGGGAAGAAGGGAATCAGAATGAGGAATGTGACACCTGCTGCACTCTGATCAGTCATTCTCTTTTTAATTAAGATATCCTTTTCCAAAAAGAAAACCATCACCTCATGGCAGAAGTAACAATAACTCTGTGGAAGAGAGGGGATGGGTCTCCCATCCTCTCTCCAAAGGCTCTGATGCCTCTGCACTAAAACGCTGCCGTCTCGTGCCATGTCTCAGGAATGTTCCTGAGCAAATACTCTGTGCCACAACAGCCATTACCCTGGAACAGAACAGACATCGCGGAATACAGGGAGGTGGGAGAGGGACAACGGGACAATCCTGGTGGATGGGGAGGCTTGTGGCCGCTTTGAGCGGCTTCCCTGATCCTATGGAGGCCAATGCCTCAAAGTGACTAAACGCTCTTTTCCATGAGCTATATCTGATATGTCAATAACATCATGTAGCTGCAAAGCAGAGGTGCCTCGGGGCACCCAGGCCAATAAGAACAAATGTTTCCTTCCTTCCTTCCTTTGCAGGCTACCCGAAGTTCAACATAACTCAACTATGCAAAAGGAATAACTCATGTTATTAAGAAGAGAAATGAGCTGTGTGTGAGTTAGGGCTCCACATGCACTCACCTGTGGAGTGGCACGTCACCATTAGCCTCACGTGGCAGGGCCTCACATGCCTCTGTGCTCGGAGATTTGGTTGTTCGTGGTCGCCTGGCTCTGCAGGAGAGGACAGTGTGTTAGTAAATGTGCATCGCAAGCGTCAGCCCTCCCTTTGCCAGGGTGTGGATATATCACACTGAATATAAAACAGAAAAATGAAGAACATGAACTGTGCTGAAAAGCACAAACTCTGGGAAATGGGCACCGATTCCCCCAACAGAGAACAGGAACTTGCTTGGGAAGCTCTGCTCCAGATGCTACCTGTCGGAGTTTGTTTTGAGTGTGGACATTTCAGCTTGCAGGTCCCAGCGGAGATCTGTGCGGGCGACACGCTGTGTGCTCCGAACCCGAGAACAACCCACCCTTCCAAACACTGCTGCCCCTCAGCAAGGGAATCACCCTCTGCTCTAGTCCAGTCGCACTTGTCCGACTGCTCGTCACCTGCAAGAGGTCCTCTCAACCCCGCTCTTCCCTCACTGAGCTTTGGCCCCAGCCTTTTGTCCCACGTCTTTTGGTTCCTGGAAACCTCAGCATATTTCACCACGCACACACATCCTTCCCAAGTCCTCCTGCTTGGGCATCTCCAAGCTTTCTGGGAAAAGGAAGCAAAACTTAGGCAGGAAGTCCAACCAGAAAGGAATTATTCAGCTCCTGAGCTAGCATCAGGTTGACCAGAACATCGAGCTCCTGGAATTAGTGAGAGTGAAGAAAAATAAGAAAAGCATAAATTTGCTGCATCCCATTTAACTATGACCTTCATTTGCAGCCTGGGGTTTCGCTTGCTTTGCTGTGACATTTCACTTCTGTGAGAGCCTTTTACCACAACTTCCTACTCAAGAGAGCAGCCAACCTGCCTCGGGCTGCCCTGTGGGAGAGGGCGACCACAGCGTGCACCCCAGATGCTCGCGATGATACTGACCCAGGCCCACAGAGACGCTCTTTGGAAATAACCTCAGCCTCTACAAGTTGCATGAATTTCTAAAGCAACATTGGGGTCTTGCACAGAGGCCGGGACGGTCCTGCCAGAGCCACGCGCTGTATCATTAATGAGGGGCTTGGAAAAGCCCCAAAGGGCTACAAACCTTTTCTCCACCTAACGAGCACCAACCTTTACTTCAGTACCAGCTCCTCGGCCGAGGGATGAAGCTGTCCCCTCCACCGAGGACATGCCCGAGTGCCACCTGAACAGCTGCACACACTTAGCTTGCTGGACCTAACTAACTTGTGCCAGGAAATGCAAACAAAACCAGGTGTGTGCATGCATAGGAAAGAAAGGGCTTGCTCTGCAGACACATTCGTTATGGCTTAATCTCCAAAGCCCTTTCTCCTCCTTTCCTTTCCAGGCAACTTCATTTCACTGCATATTTTTTTGCCACAAGAAATCACTACTTCACCCGGTTTATTGATTTCCAGTAGTTGTACTGCTCCTCCTCTAAACAGCTGTTGATCTCAATGGTGCTTTTAGTCAAGTATCTTTGTGGGGGATTACTACTAGTATTTCCCTAACCACCCTCCTGGACACTGCAAGAGCCCCTAGATTACCAAGAACTATATTCAGAGGAAAAATAGATGCTGAATTAGATGCTTAAAGGTCAAAGATGCTTATTTAAAATCTTTGCTTCACCATCTGCCACTGAGACGAGTGTTTAGAGATCTTGTCCCCTTTCCCAAGCTGTGAAGAGCCCGAGCGCGTGGGCAGACGCTCGTCAGTGATGTTTCCTCCTGATGTTCCAGCGCTCGTGGCTGCGGTACCGGAATGCCCCAAATAAATCAGAATTTCGTGTCCTTGGCTCATTGTCCTCACTGGTTTCAGTACAAACAAACTGACATCAACCACCACAAGAAAAACACTGCCCAGGGTTGCTCCATTTAGTGCTTTCTTCCCCCCAAAAAGGGGGCAACACAAAAAGCCAGCTCCGTGCACGGAGCCGATGCTTCCCTGCGATCTCATCATCTGAGAAGGATCTCTGAGCTTTTCCTCACGGGGAAACAACTGCATCTTGGCAAGCTGCACATCTGCATTACACACACCTTCCCCATCTGGGACAGGCTGCCCAGAGAGGTTGTGGAGTCTCCTTCTCTGGAGATCTTCAAGACCCGCTTGGATGCGGTCCTGTGCCACGTGCTCTAGGTGGCCCTGCGTGTGCAGGGGGGTTGGACTAGATGACCTCTAGAGGTCCCTTCCAACCTTAGGCATTCTATGATTCATTCTATGATTCTATGATCTGCAGTCTTTGATCGCGCCACCCGCCAAAACTCACCACCGTCCTTGGAGTCAGCTGGGTTCCTTATTCCTCACTCCAGGATCTCTTCGCGGGGCATCCCTGTCCTGCAGCACTGCGGCTCCTGCATTCCCAAGCCCTCGGCATGGTGGCTCCGCTTGGCCGGCTACAGGGTGGGACAGACGGAGTGCTGCAAAAACAGCAGGAGGACAACGATAAGTCACTTAGCTTGGCTTCCTTCAGCATGCTCTTTTAAAATACTTGAAAAATATTTATATCTATATTTCATATATATATACATGTGTATTTTTATATATTTATATGTATACACACTGTGTGCGGGGGGGTTCGTGTGGCCAGCCCAACGCACAGGACTGGCCACGGCACCCACCTCCGAATGGCACCCGTCGGAGCGGGAGGCTTCCC
>VWPW01002858.1:0-15120 GCA_013389825.1 Crypturellus undulatus | reverse complement strand
CTCACCAATTCTTAGTTCCCACAATATGCTAACTTGCTTAGATGTCCTCTGTCCTAAACTGTTTATAATATATAAACCTTCAAACAGTGCTAAACTTATATAAACTGATCTTCCTGAGACTCCCCAAGCCTATGAGGAGTACTCTGGGAAGAAAACTATAAAATATGATAATAAATAATCATGACAATAAATCAGAAAATAAAGATTAAGAAGGTCATAGAAGTACATTTTACAATCGTGTTTGCTAAAATATATGCGACGTTAAAATTCTGATTCTACATTCTTATGATGAAGGCTGTAATGAGAATAGAGAATTCTATGATAATACTATACCTAATCTACTCTCTTGACTCTTTAAGTATAACTGTAACCCAATTGTTATCTTATACTTAGAATTAAAGAATTCCACTCCTACACATTTTTCTAAACTGAAAGGCTAAGAGAATATCCCACGAATATTGAAAGAAGCTTTTGGGGAAAAGGAATGTGTAGTAGTAGTTAACCTCTCCATCATTTATTTTTTCAATGTTTTCATCTTTCTCCTTTCCTTTCAGATCACGTTATTATGCACTTCTTTTGCATTTTTTTTATAATTAACACATAAGAAGAAGCATATCTTTTATATGACAGTTGCTGTGATGTTTTCTCATATCTGCATATCTGTAAACTTGAGGGCAATTTTCGGTCATATTTACTATATCGAGCGTCGATTGTCGATCATGCATTAACTTAGCTACACTGGGCATAGTTTTAGAGTTAGTTTAGAGTTTAGAGTTAGAGGGAGGCTGTGTACATCACTCAGGATGGACTTTTTTTTCATTTATAGAAAAATTTTAACAAAGCAGAAGTTTAGCAAAAGGCTTTTCTCCCAGATCTGATCTCTCCCACTTACACAGCTTTGAGGTTCACCAGTCAATAACTTCAGGCTATTTCTGAACAGGGTTATTGCTATATGTTTATGAATAATGGAAGATACAAGCGGACACCAATTGTTGATGCCAGCAGTTTGCAAGATTGGGTCTGGCCTGTGAGAGCTACTGGATTCTGATCACTTGTCACCACATAATTTAAAGATAAATATGAATGAGTTATCTAAATTTAACAGTAGATAAGAAGAACTGTTGCTCCTTTGTAAGCCAAGTTCTTCTTACTTCCCTGAGAAAGTTAACAAATTATCAACACCATCTTTTCAATGACATTTTACCTGTGTTGCACTCTCTGAAACAGAATGGCAGAATTATCTTTTGTCATTTAAGTTCTCAGCTAGTGTGAGATGGAATAGTTCTGGCATTTTCACTCTTTTTGATTAATTCAAAATTACTAACTTTTAAATGATCACTTTCTGTTGTACCTTGTGAAGACACGGACTCAGTCTGGGATGCAGAGTGAGACAACTTTATTCTCAAACCAACTTCTTTTTATACTCTCTTAACACAAGTGTTGCAAAGTTTACAATCAATCAGCAGTTGTGGTTATTTTCTCCTCCTTGCTGGTTATCTTCTTTTCCTTACTTTGTTCCTTATGTGGTTGTAGTCCTCCTTGTCCTGCTTTGCTCCTTGCTGATTAGACATTGATCTCTGGAGTTAATCGTTTACTACCAAGGCATCTGGTACTACTGTCTCTGAAGCGGGCCTCCACAACTTTCACTAATTTTTGCAGTGGTAACTCTTTTAGATAAGTTTATCAATTTTATTTCTATACATATCAGGAGTGATCATATATCAGATTTGTAATAAGAGTTCCTATGAAGCAGAAAGATTTATTTTTTCACTACTGCTTCCATGATACTATTTGTCTGAATGTCTATGTATGTTGCCATATACAACTTTCTGAGTAACTAGAAAGAGGTGAGCCCACATAATGGGCTTTCTAGATCTGATTCTATCTATAGTTAATGACAGTAACAATCTCATGTAAAGTTCAAATTTCAAGGAAGAAAGCTTGATCTCTGAGTTCTGTTGCCTCCCAGAAGGAGGAGGGAGGCCTCCTTCCTTATCCACTTTCGTCCTAGACCCACGAGGGAGGGAAAGCATCTCCTCAGCATCCTATTCAACAGTGGAAATGACTAAACAATTGAGCAGTGAAAATGCCTGAATCAGAATGCCAGTATTCTTTGCTCTGATTTTTGCTCCAGCCATCTTATTTTCTTAAAAAAATATATCTATTCTTTTGATGTCTCTCCTCAGAGAAAGACAGAGAGGATCTCTAGTTGTATGATAAGATTACTCGACTAAGTGGAGAAAGACTGCAGACACAGAAACTCTAGAGAATAAGTAAACCCACATGAGAGTTAAATGAAGTTGGCCATATTTCACCACTTCTTTGTTATTTTAGTGGCTATCTAGTAGCTAAGTTAAAATTGTTAAGTGCCTGAAGTTAAGTTGGATGAATTTGTGTTCAAAATCTCTAAAACAAATTAGTGAAAAAATTGTTCATTTAGCTTTTTTTTTTGGGGGGGGGAGAGGGAAGGTGGGAGGGCTGGGAGGTAGGTCATTTTGATGAAATGCTAATTAGAGAGTTAATTTACATTATAACTCATACCATTAATATAACCCTCATACCTCTCAGTTTTCAGGAATAGATCCATGAAGTGTAATTCCATATAGAAGAACTAGCATTAAAATGTATTTATATTTAAATAAAGAACTTAATATATTAAAAATAAAAGCATTAAAACCTTATGTGATATATTTCACAATTCCTTTATCATTTAGTACTTTATTTTTTCATGTTCATTACAGAAAAATAAATTTATTTCTTAGACTTTCTAAAGTTCAGGACATTGCTGTAAGGCTTACCTAGAAAATACAGACTCGATAATCAAAATGTCTTCTTCTTTAAAGGTCCTTGGTGTTATCCTCACTTAAATCAAAGCTTTGACTTTGTCTTTCAGATACTTTCTCAAATACAACCAATAAAAATAATATTGATGTCATAATGGAATCTTTAGTGTGCAACAGAACTGGTGTAAACATACTTTAACCTATTAGTTGAAGATAATTTAAAATTCTAAATATTGCTACATACAGGTCATGGAGAGAGCCAAACTTTATAAAATACTTAAGAAAATATATATTTAAGTAGATGTAAGTGGTGGAGGTTGGCTTCATGGTGACAGTATATTTTTTGATATCAAATGCAAGACTATCATACATATACAAATTCTAGTTATAGTTACAGTGGCTTTGCAGTCTAGTTTTCAAAGGTTTTCCTGTGCTTTTAATTGTGTTGTTTTATACAGGCATAAATACACAAAACTGGAAGATAAGATCTTATGATCTCTGGCATAAATGTGCAAGGTTCATATGAACGAAGTCTAATAAATTGTTCTTAATAATAATACACAGTTCTTTAAAAACTGAAGGCTTTTAAAATTTAAATGTTGGACTTTCATATCAAGATACCATATTGTCTTGGAAATTATGTTCATATGATTTTTCCTCCCTATTAAGAGGGTAAATTTTTTCTATTAATCCACATCTTTCTATTTATCCTGCCAATCACAGCTTTACCCTTAAACACAGCTTTACCCTTCAAAGATGAAAATAATGTCAATATATTTCTTAAGAACTCTCTGAAATATTCATATTTTATTTCCCTGTTAAATCTGTAACATATAGAAGTACATTGTAAGTGATGGAGATCAAAGGTTTTATGGGTAATTATTTGGGATAATCTCAATGGCTTGACTGAGAACTATTACTTGTTTTATTGTACTTGTATTACTATAATTAATGTTCATTTCAGTAAAATCTTCCATTCAACAATCAGGAAATACAGAAAACAGGAAATATGAATAGGGTAGCTGTGTAACTGAGAATAGAAGTTCTTGGATGTGTGTCCTTATTTCTTTGCTATCTCACTGCAAGCTCACCCAACTTGGATTTCATCATTTTTTGTTCTCTGTTTAACTAGTAGAAGTTTCATGTCCTCAGGCAAGACATTGATAGTTTTGTTGGATAATTGCTTGCTGAAATTTTGGATTGACATATTAAAAATGCAGTAAATTTTGGATTGACATATTAAAAATGCAGTATGTATGTCCATTAAGAAGATATTCATCAAATAGCATATTTAAAGTACTTTCTTACTCACGCTTAAATGGCCAACCACTAGAACAAGAAATAAAATTAGAGATGCTCTAATGATTGTGAAAATATGTTTTTAATTTATTATTCAGTTATTGCAACAAATATGAAAAAGCTGCAGAATGTTCAGTGTATTATATTATCATGCAGGATTTCTCAAACACGATGATTGCCTTCTTTCAAGATACAGTAGTGGATAATCAGTCTACTTTTTGGGTGCAATTTCCACACACTGAAACAAATTAAGCACAAATTATTAAGATTAATATAAAAGTTCAGAAGTGCCTGTGAGAGATTTGCACTGTTTCCTAGTGAGCTACCCCATCTAGTTGCCTGAATGAATAGGCCTATCTTTTATTCAAATCAAAAGCTCTTTGGAAGAAAAGATATTCTTAGTTTTTAAACTTTTTTTTTTTTCTGTATAATAATGTGGGGTTTTTTTATTTGTTTAAAAATACTATTTGTTTTAGTAGGAGAAAATGGGCATCTTTATTTACAGGCTTGTTATGCTACTTTGTATATATTGCACCTTTTCATACTAAAGCATGGATTAGTCTTAACACCTTCCTGACAGGCAAGTTATTGAGTTTTTGCCTGCAGTCAGTAATGACAGAGTCCTGTCATTATCAGAATGTCAGGATTAGAAAATCTCTTCTTTATGATATGAAGCACAAATCCAGAATATAAAACAAAATTTAACGGTGCAATTTTAACACACTTGCATTCCAGATGTAAGGTTATATATTTTATGGTCCTTGTCAGTTTCCTTTGATTTGTTTCAGTTGCTACCATTCACCTATGAGATGTTTGGGGTCCTCTCCCTCTCTCCCATTTTGCTTTTTTGTGTATTTCACCAGAGCAGACACTGAAATTTCATGTACATTCACTCTTAGTTCCTAACACCTTCCAAGTTTCTCCAGTCTATTACAGCTCATAGAGAGTAAAGAATTTATAATTCTTGATAGACACAGTGAAACTCAGTTTCAAAATTTTGGCAGTAGGAAAAAAAAAAAGACCTATTCACTGTAAAATTTTCCAGGTTGAATTTCTAGGAGAGTAGTAGTAGGAGAGAGTGGTTTTAATACTTAAATTCTCATAGACGATGTTAACCCCCTGAAGACTGTGTTTCATTTTTATGAATGAAGCCTGAGAAAAGTGTTTACAGATCCTTATCTGACCCAGTTTAAATGAGATATTTTTAACACTTCAAAATGCTTATTTAAAATTCACTTTTTGCCAGTAGCAGTTTAAACTGCAATTTGCCAATGGATCCACTAACTTCATTTGATTTTAACCTACTGGTAGGTTCTACTGGTAGTGAGATGCTTAAAGGAAAAAATAATAAATAAATATATATAAATATATGATATAGATAGATATAGATATAAATACAGATATAAATATAGTTAGAGATATGTCCAGCCACCCAACAAAATTGCTTTAGCACCAAATTTCAGAACTCTAGTGCTCTAGAATAGTCTTCAGTATTCCAGAAATTCTCATAATTTTATCACCTTAGAAAGATGAGTGAAGATCAGTGTTATCACTGCATAATTTAAAAGGTCTGAAGGATTTGAAATGAAGAGAAAAAGATCGATAGTAAAGTAACTATCTACTCTCAAAATTGTAGGACAACAAGATGCAGAATATTTACTTAGTTCTTTAATGCATTTTTATATTCCTTTGATTTAAGATCACATTTACCAGCGTCTTGCAGCAGACTACTATAACCTGTAAGGAATTTTGTAGAAACTATGGATTTTCTTAAAACTCAAATCTGAATATGATAGTTTAGGTAAAATGGAGATACCATTATATTTTTACTTTTAACTGACTTTCATGAGTACTGCCTTACTGTGACCTACATACACTCTTCCAGTGTGCTGTAGCTATTTTGAACAAGCTTTCCCCAGAAGTCTCAACTTTGATTTCGGTTGTTATGCCTTTCTGAGTTCTATTTACAAAACATTTTATGTTGCTGGTACTCTGTTCCCCATTCACTGAGTTCCCTTTGTTACAGAGTGAATCACAGTTGTACATAATTTTGCTAGCTGTCTTATTTCCCTTCTCTCTCTTTTCCTGTGAACAAATGTAACACATTCTGCCAGTGGGACTGAGAAGGACAGAAGCTGAATAAGATCTTGTGAAGTATTCTCTTTGGAACAGATTGCAGCTCTGAAGTCAATATATTTTATAAGCAATAATACGGAAAAGAATTCCCTCCATAGCTAGGCTCAGGCTTCTTTTAAGTCTGATAAAGTGTCTTTTTTTTTTTTTTTTTTTTTTTTACCCCATCTGAAATGTTATGTTCCTGAAGTCTTCTTTACGAAAACATTCTCCTGAGATCAGGACATGAGCAAGGGAACAAGCATCTATCAAGTGAAATAAGATTTTTGTTGCAAAACAAAAGTTCATTTTAATTTCTTGCTGAAATAGAGTGAATGTAACATCAGCCGTTTCTCATCATTGCAGTCTCAGAAAAAAAACAGTTTTAGGAAATTCACTAAAGGTTAATTAGCTACAGTGAGAGTGATTTTAATGCTTACCTAAAATAAATCAGCAATACTACATGAATGTGAACAATTCATTCTCTCTAGAAATTTTAATTACTGGCAGGCTACATTTTTTTACAGCTTTAAATCAGAAAACGTTCCAATCTTAACATTTTGCAAAAATATATATTTTTGTCATAGTCATTTATGCCTCAAAAATAGAGAAAGGTCTTTCTGCCTCATTAATATAGTCAAGAGCCAAGGTCTTGAATAGTCACATAAGTTATGTGAGGATCCAAACAGAATGAAAATGAATTTATTTATTTATAGGACACAGAAGGATAGAATGAGCTAGCTAGCTAGATAAAATAATCAGTAGGCATCAGTAGGTGTGATCTAAATTATTAGGCCGTTTAGGTGTTTGAATTTCAGCTTCCTGTGCTATAAGTGAGTGCTATAGCCAACATATTGTTTCACCGCATCTAAGAATGTTCTTTTCCTGGCTTTTTTTTTTCCACTTTGAAACTTTTATGCAAGATAGGTGACAAATCTTTCCTATGACTGGAAGGTTTTTTCCTTTGCATTTCTGTATCTCCTTATGAACTCTAAGACTACAAGAAAGGCCAATATGACTGCAGTTTAATTATATAAAACAGGCAAGATTTATATAAATATATCTAGTGTACTTCTGTGCTTCTAAGTCTATGCTCCTTAATGTTTGTTTCATTAGTAGCAAAACTAACAGAAGCAGATGACTTACTTATAATATTGCTTATCCTGCTGCATCTGTCATCTGTCCCTCAGAACAAAGATAACACAAATTCTGGTCTATAGTGTTGCCAGTGATTCTTCCTCATCACAGAAAAGACAACAACAGACATTTCATCTTGGAGGGAATTATTTGCATTTGGCTGGTCAGGTTAAAGAAACTCTCCCTTGGACATTCCCTGAGAGAATATGTTTATGTTTCAATCCCTTTGAGTTTTCTTGAGAGGAAGTACTAAGCTGTCTCCTCCAGGCTGCCACTAGTCTAGTTTTCATGAAGATTATAGGGACTTAATTGCTTTTGAACCTTCATCACATTTTATAAATATATATGTATATATCTGCCTGTAGTCTATCATAATGGGCTCTAGGGATGAAATGCATAGACAAAGAATTTTATTGGATATACTTTGTATCATTACAAACTTTGCTAAATGTTAAATTTTAAAATTATTACATAAGCATCTATAAATGAGTTTTGTGATAAATCTGTCTTTTTGACTTAGGAAATGTCATTTGTCTGACAGAAAATAATTATTTGTCATGCAGACAAATTTCTGCTGAAATCAGAACATTTGACAGAAATGGGACAATTTTTCCAGTGCTGCAATAAAGCCCTTGGCAAAGTCTCTTATAACTTATGTGTCAGGCAGGTTTCCAAGTCTGTGTGGGTTTTGGACAGCTCCCCGGGTTTGTGCTTTTGACATGAAAGCCCTGCAGGACCACTCTCAGGTTGTGGTGCTAGGATATTCGTTGCTGAGGCAGCATATTTGCAAAACAGCCCTGAGACTCTGTTTCTCCCTCTTTCATGGATTCTTTTTTTTCTTTCAAAGTGCAAATCATCAGCATTCTTTGTACAATTTGTTATTATATCTTCCCTGAAGCTTCTCCTGCTCTATATTAATTTAGAGATTGACCCTGTATCTGATCCATTTCCTATGTTCCTGTTTTTTGTTTGTTTGTTTGTTTTTTGTTTTTGTTTTCCTATTGAACTGACAGGACTGAATAGTTCCATCTCATAAGAAAAAAAACAAAGGGAAAGAAAAAATAAGAAAAAAAGAAGACCTCATATAATTGGTCTTTGACAGAGGAAGAATGCCAAAAGACAGAGATTACAATAACACTGCAGACAACTGATCTAGAGATCTAGAGAAAAGATCCCTATTAATATAAGGAGTCCCAGCTATTCTGTCAAAATAATGTGAGAGAATAAGGCCAACCTGTATTGCTGTTTTTTTAGCCTAAAAGTTGCATGATTTTCTAAAGACAGGAAGTTAGTGTCTATGCAATTAAACCAAACATTTGAACTTGTGGGCAAGAGATATCACAATTATATGTGTGTATGTAAGGATATGTATAAGTGCAAATGTAAATGTGTGTGTGTGTGTGTGTATGTAAAAGAACTATTATAACCAGAGTGCCATAAAGTCTGTCATGGATGAATAGCAAAACCTAGTGCAGATGATTCATTGACTGAATTGCCTGGAAAAATCTGATTGCTTAGTTGTCTTCCTGTAGTGCCTTGAGAAGATCATACTTTCAGTAGTATTGTACCAAAAGAAAAACAAACAAAAAAAATGGGTAGTAGGAGTCCATACTGCCAAATAAAAGAAGATCATTCAGTTTGCACCACAACAAATTTACAGAAGAATTATGGCATATATGATAAGTTATGTGCTGAAAATTATGAAAATCTGATCAATGACTGCCCAGGAATAGACTGTATATCACTGAAAAAAGTTTGTAAGTGTAGAGAGCAGAGATCTATATTTCTTACACTCATCACAGATCACTGGAATAGGTAGCAATATCCAAAATGTTGTACTCTCAGCACTTGACATATTAAAACAGAACAATATCAAACAGTTAAAACTCTAATGCTCTTTAGGGGTTAAATTATGGCTCATGAAACTGAGAGAAAAGAAAAAGAATCACATTCACTCTTAAAAGCGGTAGGTTCCATACTTCTTTAAAATATTATTTACAGGTTTCTATGCAGGATAAACTATATATTTTTTCTTTAATAGTTTTAATTTCTTTTTATAAAAGTTTTAACTGATCACACATGCTCAGAATTTCTTTTAATTTTTAGAAATGAGGATTTTCTTTCTTTGGTATTCTTTGGCACACTGATTTTGACCTTCTATTCAGAGGAAAGAACTTAATGCATATCTATGTATGTGCATCATCTGTGCTCTTTCTTTCAAAGATTAAATAAAAAGAGAGAGAGAAATTTTCACTATTGAGATGCTAGCAATTGCATGGATATTCTTATTGATGATGTTGTGGTACTTTGGACCTTTGATTTCGATATGTCACTCCTAAAAATTGCAATATATAATTGTTGTTTTCTTTTGCAAGTATATCATTTACATACTTATATGTAAACATTCATATGCTTGCATACACACACACACACAGAGTCAGTAATAAATATGTATCAGAGGTTCTGGAAGAACTGCATCTACTTTTGCCAGCTGGTGTCATTTTTCATTATGTTCTTCACTTGTTTCAAATATGCTTCACTTAGTGTTTCAGCTCTGCCAGAGAACTGAAGTACTGTGGGACTTGATCTTTCACATATGGTAATTAAAACATCATGTATGGAATCCAGGTTACATGGTGTAGACATCTATGGTCTGGATATCTAAGGCCAAGCTAGTTACCCAAGTTTTCATTGAAATAATAGTGTCACATATGAATCTTTAAAATTCAGTACATCTTTCCCTAAATTAGACATCTGAGCTATCTTAATTGAGAGTGTCTCAATGCTAACAAGTATTAGGGGAAAATTATCATTTACAATTTCCTTTTTATCCCAAATGAAACACAAAACAAACAACAAATAGTTGTTTTTAACCATTTTAATACATACTTTAAATATATGGCACCATTTTGAATGTTTTTTCCATATTCTTCTTTAATATCTTACTACATTTTTTAGTGTTAGCTCCATACTTTGTAACTACTCCATAAATTTTGCCAATGAGCAAAATTTGGCCAATGAGCCTTCACCTATAAGGTTTTGATATACCCAATATTATCTTTGCATAAAGTTATCATTACAAAGTTGATAATTTTGTGGATATCTAAAAAAATAATAATTAAAAAAAATCATTCATCATCATCGTTATTGATCGGGGTTGAAGATGAAGTCTAAGAAATATTTTTCTTATAACTACAACAATAAAAGGTAAAACAAGCAAAGAGCATTTCAGCAGGTATTTAAGTCTTTGCAGCTTCAAAACCTCTGCTATTCTGGTGCTGACAAATATTGATAGACAAGCTGTACTGTAAAAGTAAAAATCTGAGAAGTATTGCATGTGGGTTTACAATATTATAAGAATATCCATGTCTGTTTCGTCCTACTGTAAAACATCTTCAGTATTCCAACACTAACATTTGTCAGTTTATCTAAGTTAAACATTATTTATATTTTTAATAAAATCATCTTTGTTCCTAGGTAGGAGTTTTGTAATTCTCCATAGGCCTAATGTCAGTTTTTAATAGCTTAATGTAAATTAAAAGAAGAAGAATATTGTATATTTTTGTCAATTTTATACCCAGGAATATATGAGTCTCTATACTGTTGTAAAGCTAGGAGACAGTTTAATTCACCTTGTCTTGATTTAGAAGTAGAAAATAATATATACATATTCTTTAGGGAAATCTTTTTCAAACACAAAAATTGTTCACCTTGATTCATAGGAACATGAGTAGACATTTAAGGAGACAAGCTTGGTTAAACAGGGAACTCATGAGTGGGTTCCAAGGCATAAAAGGATTTATGCAAGAGATGTTAAGTGAGGCCAGGCTCACCTCATGAGGAACCTCACGGGGTTCAACAAGGACAAGTGCAGAGTCCTGCACCTGGGGAGGAATAAGTCCAGACACCAGTACATATTAAGTGTTGACCTGCTGGAAAGCCGCCCTGCAGAGAAGGATTTGTGAGTCTGGGTTGCCAAGTTAACCATGAGTCAGCAATGTGCCCTTGTGGCCAAGAAGGCCAATGGGATCCTGGCCTGCATCAGGAGGACCGTTGCCAGCAGGTTGAGGGAGGGGATCCTGCCCCTCAGCTCTGGTGAGGCCACACCTGGACTATTGTGAGTAGTTCTGGGCTCCCCAGTACAAGAGGGACATGGAGCTTCTAGAGAGGGTCCAGCATAGAACAATGAAGATGATTAAGGGACTGGAGTATCTCTCTTATGAGGAAAGACTAAGCAAGCTGGGCCTGTTTAGTCTAAAGAAGAGAAGGCTGAGAGGAGATTTGATCAATATGTGTAAGTACCTGAGGGATGAAGGCAGGGAGGATGGGGCCAAACTCTTCCTGGTGGTGGCCAGTGACAGGACAAGGGGTAATGGGTGCAAATTGAAGCACAGGAAGTTCCACCTCCATGTGAGGAAGAACTTATTCCTGTGAGGGTGAGCGAGCACTGGGACAGGCTCACCACATAGGTTGTGGAGTCCCCTTCTCTGGAGATCTTCCAAACCTGTCTGGATGCCACCCTGTGCCACATGCTCTGGGTGTCCCTGCAGGAGCAGGGCGGGTTGGACTAAATGATCTCTAGAGGTCCTTTCCAACCTTAAGCATTCTATGATTCTGTAAATTGAAACAAGGGAATTTCAGATGGATATAAGGGGAAAAAGATCACTGTGAAGGTAATTAAACTCTGAAGCAAGACACCCAGAGAGGCTGTGCAATATCTCTGTCCTTGGGAATTTTCAAGACCAAACTACAAAGCCCTGAGCAACGTAGTCTGCATTTAGTGTTGGCACTGCTTTGAGCAGGAGGCTGGATTAGAAACCTCCTGAGATCCTTTCCTACCTGACTTACCTTATGATCATAAAAAATAAGAAAAGAAATAAAACATGACAGAATACTTAGCACTGCATTTTAAAAATGGGATATTGAAGTAGTTCTAAAGCATAAGTGGTCTACTTTTTGAAATACTGTAAGCAAAATTAGGGTATGCACTTTTTCATGAATACTTTCATTTAAAAAATCCTCCGTTTCTGGAAGGAAAAGCAGAATTTTGTAAATTAACCATTTTATCCATTCCATTCTTGACATTTGTCATAGAGCTTATCAATGATTATTGATATCGGTAGAAAAGAGGACTGTAAGAAAATTAATAAATTTGAGAATAAGATTTCAACAGTGTGAAGTTAATAGGGAAGGTGATTGTAAGTCACTGTTCTCCAAGCTTACCAGACTGTTGTCCAACAAGTATGTTCTCATAATGATCTGCCTCTCTGAATGAGTAGTTGGGCATCAGGTCCCATTCTAGGAATGGTGTGGTTTCTATGCACTCTTTTTGATAAATCTTGATCTATACATTACATTGAGCTAAGAGAATATCTACATGCCTTTTCCTCTTGTGCCACTGCACATTTTTTTCAATTTTTCCAATATAAAAATTGTGGTTTTTTGCTAATTTATACCAGCATTCTGGCACTTGTGCGGAGGTGTTTGTGTGTATACACACACACACACACACACATATACACATTCATATTATATAGGAATATAGAATTCATGCTATATGTGACTGCAGAGATATACACATTTTTTTCTGCAGGCATATGTAGTATGATATTTAATTCAAATGGAGAAAAGTAAACTCAGCATTATTGCCAGGACTTCTTTTTTTTATGGAGAGATGGAGAACCTGAAATAAGTTCTTCATCACATTCCAGGGTTATGTTGATGGACACTTTTTACTGATCTGAAAGCTTTGGATGAGGGTAGGTAACAAATATGCCTTTTTTTTTAAACATAATAATGCACTCTGTGCAAATCAGGCACAGGCTGGAAAACTAAAATGACCTCAGATAGCATCTCTCTTAAGTGCAACTTAGACTGACAGCTTTGCTTCACTATGTACAGAGCTGAAAATCTTTATGTTGCTCTACTTTACGTGCATTAATCCATATTAATAACATTGATTTGTATTTGATTGAGGAAAACAATATTTTTCTTGTTGCTATTATTTCAATCAACTGTCTTGAAAAATTATGGACATTTATTTTGATACCTTAGCATACACACTGGAAGCTTTTGTAGAGAATGGAATACAGAATCTGCAATGTTCTTTAGGCTTTTTTATCATTATTATTATTTTTTTTTAGAAAACAACTTAAATGTTTGTTTCTGATACTTATTTTGAAATTCTTTCTTGATCTAGATGCCAAATGTAAAAAAAACCTCAGAGAATTTTCAAAAAGAAATATTTATATATATTTAATATTTTAATCTAATTGGACATGTTTTGTAAAAATATTTCAATTATTAGCTTGCATTTTGAGACCTAGCTACACATATTTTCTGAGGAGATATTTATGCATATTAGTTTGCATTTAATAATAACCAATATTGCTTCTTTTCTTTATAATTAATGTCAGACTAATAAATGACAACACTGCAGCATTCTCTGCTACATAAGAATTTATAAAAGTAAAAAGTGTTTCTTCCAAATGCCACTCTCTTTTTTTTTTTTTTTTCCCTTGTTGTATTCATAAGAACACTATATATGCCTATTTAGGATTCTATAAGATTCTAATCAAGAGTTAGCTTTGGGGTTTTGAATCTCAAAAATCTTTATGCTTTTTATTAAACATGGAATTCCCAAGAGAATCTCCATGGAAATAGATAAACTGTAGAGAAAGAGAGATCAGTTGTAGTCCAAAATCTGCTGTACAGCTTCATGGCAAAAACTGTATTATCTAATGAGTAGGTGAATGTACCTATACACAACTGAACTTACCACCAGCAGGAGTAAAGGATAGTCACACTTAAATTTCTCCTGAGAAATAGAGATCTGGAGAAAGTCAATGTTATTTTACGATATTTTTTTTTTTTATCACATCAAAGATCTAGTGCTTTACACAATCAACAATGCACTTGCAAAATCTAACCCCTTTAATAAAAGTGTAGATTTTCAAGCTCTTTCAAATGGAGAATCATCTTTTGAAACAGGAACTGTGGATGTGGTCACACAAGACTCAGTTTTTGATTCAGAGTTATTGATTATACTTACCAATAATATTGGGAAGGCTTTTTTTTTGTGAAAATATCTGATTTTTAGAAAGGATTTAGAGATTATTAGAGAACATTAGTTATTGGTGTAAGTCCCTGGATATGAGAGTTGATGAGCTTCTTTGATGAATAACCAAAGAGATTCTAAATCTATTCAAGAGGTAATATAATATTATCTGACCTGTGGTATAATAAAGTGAAAAAAGGTCAATGAATTTAGCTAATCAAAAAGAAATCCTAGTCCAGATCTGTGAAGATTCAAGCACTAGCTTCATAGCAGAGCAAAGAAATTAAAGTTCTTAGTAGGAAAAAGGACTATATGATATCAAATAAATTTCTATGTCAAGATAAGATATAAGATATAAGTCCTTAATGGTCCTTTGGATAAAGCAATTTGTGCCTGTAAAATTTGAGATACCTGTTAATCTCTTAAAATCTAATATTGAGCTCAAGTTTTCCTGCTTTATAGAATGATGTATGTATATACCTATATGTACATACACATATACATACACCAATACTATATGTGTATGTATACACATGCATAGTTCTTATGTACATATATGTATTCATAAACACATACATATACATGTATATGTAATTGAAACACTTTTTAAATTGACACTAAGTAAAATATTAGAATACAATAAATAGTGACAATATTAAAATAATTCCAGTGAAAATACAATAAAAATAGAAAAAATACTTTCAGGAGATTATATGGAAATAAATAAAAAAA
>VWPW01002854.1:1873-20642 GCA_013389825.1 Crypturellus undulatus | reverse complement strand
TTCAAGAAAAGAGCCTTGCCGGCCAGCGCCCCGCCTGCAGAGTGCCTCGGCACGCCAAGCGGCTCCGCGCTCAAGGACAAGGACGTGAATACTTCACTAACCAAGCCCTTGTCGTGCCCCCCTGCCTCCAAGGACAAAGTAAAAATCCAGGACTTCTTCCCAAGGGTGCCCAGCAGGCAGGAGCTGAGGCCACCCTGCAGCAGCCAGGTGCTTCCAGCGTCCCTGGAGGGTCCCCAGCAAGGGCTGAGAGACGCCCCGGCGTGCGGAGGGCGGACGGGCCGCGCGCCCGCGCAGGAGGCTGCCCCCGCGCGCTCCGCCGGCGCCGTCGTTACCGTGGAAGATGAATGGGATGATATAGATGACTTCGATTTGTCAGGGATCGATAAGAAATATTCCAGACCAGCTTTATCCCCCAAAGGTCAGACAAGCAGCAAGACTGCCCAGAGGTCCCATTCCTCTGCGACCAAGGTGCCGAGGCCGTCCGGGACGGTGACGAGCAGCGCGGCACCCCTGAGCGCGTGCGAGCCTGACGAAGCTGCTCTCGATGAGCAGGGCTTATCGCAGGGGTCTCTGATTTGTCTTGGGGATGCGGTTCCCTGCAACAGCGGCAGGGCTGCAGGGGAGGATCCTCAAGAGAATTTACCCACAGAAGTGATTTCACATGAGGAAGAGGCTCCTGCAGGTAATGACTTATGGTAAAGTGTTGAGCTAGGGAAAAATGCATTCGTGTTTGCTCAGTGAGATTTGATTTTTCAGAAATGAAATCTCTTAATGAAATCAGAGTTGCAATTTTGTATCCAATAAGTGCTCTTTGGTACCTGGATGTTGTTCCAGTGAACACGGTTTGCCAAAGGGCAGCAGCTCGTGTGCAGCTCTTACCCGTGTACAGTAGCTGCAGGAGTGGTGTTGCAAAGCAGTGTTCCATAGGGATGTACCGGAAAGAATGGCACTTCCATAATTCATGCAAATGGGATCTAACACCATCTTGTTCCTCAGTGTGATGATGAGAAATATTAAACTGCAAAAAGAGATTTTTAGTCATTTTAAAAATGACTTTTGACTGAAAAGGTCCAAAACGTCAGAGTGCCTTCTTTGCAGCTGTGTTTCACTTAACAAGTAAAACGGGCAAAATAGAAAAGCTAAGTTTTTGAAACTTTTTGTCATTATTTATTATAAATGAAATAATGCTGCACAACATTCTCTGATACTACTGTTACAGGGGAACGTGGATTTCTGAAAACCATGTGTTTCTCTTCTTAAGGCTATCCATTGACTTACATAGTAGGATTTGGCTTACAAGATGTTAGATATATAGATTTATCTCCTAATTTCAGTCTAGGGACTGCACTACTTGGTGAGGGTTTCTAGAGTTATAATTATGCTCTTCTTATTGCATTAAACAGTAAGTTACATTAATATTTTTCTAAAAAAATTCTTATAGGAAGATAAACCTAAAAAGAAGCTTGAAGAAGCTATTTTTTCTGTTTTGACATGGAAAAGTAATTATATAAATTTTACATTTAAAGGGTTGCTTACTTATTTGGGCCCTTTTTGAAAGGGGAGAAAAGGGGCACAGTAAGTATACCGCATCCTCCAAATTTTAGAAACTACAATAAGGTACTGTTTTGGAACTTAGGTAGTATTTTTTTCTGCTATTTAGTTGCATTTGGTTCATATCAGAATGAGCNCCGCATCCTCCAAATTTTAGAAACTACAGTAAGGTACTATTTTGGAATTTAGGTAGTATTTTTTTTCTGCTATTTAGTTGCATTAGGTTCATATGCGAATGAGTGCACAGTGTTAACAGCAATGTTAATACACTTCTTTTAGCAGCTAATGTTAAAGACAAGAATGACAAAACCCAGCAGCTGAGCGGTGCTGAGAGGAACAGCCAGCCCGAGCTGGGCGATGCTGCTGACGAGCTGCTCGCCGGCCTGGAGCTCGAGGACGAGGATCTGTGCGACGTGGTGCCACCCTCCCCAGAGGAGGAGTTCCCTTCCTTCTCACCACCCGCAAGAAACACCAGGTAAAAGGAGGTTTGCAGATAAAGCTCCGTCCTTTGGAACGTCTGAAAAACCCCTACCAAAACAGACACAAGAACTAGTGCTTGGTGAAAAATTACTGTTTGGGTTGGGAGTCTGTGGCTGTTGCTTTTCGGGTTAGCAGTTAACAGCTGCTGTTACTGTATTATAAAATACAGAGGATTTTTTAAATGGCAGTGTTTAGGGTTACTTTTGCTTCAGAAGAAGCAGGGTTATTTTTCCTTATTAGTTGGGGAAAAATGTTTATTGAAACAAGTCTCTACAAGTTGGCATGCAGGAGTGACCGACTCTCACTTGGATTTTAACTGCCCTTTTTCTTTGGGAAACTTCTTTGTTGGTCTATTGCATGTGCCTTAAATGCTGCTGTTCTGGAAGATAAACGTCTCCTATGGAAATGCTTTGATTTATAGATAGCCATGTGTTAATGACTTTTTATTTTAATATTAGCAATATTTTCAAAGACTTTCCTACTGATGGAAGATCGAGTTTTGAGTCTGAGCCTACGAGTACCACGAAGCAGCCTGTTGCTGAAACCAACAAGGAGGATGCAGGTAGCTGAAACAGTCTGAAATTTTATGTCTGATGATGTGCTATCTGATTCAGATTCTTGGATTGTCAGGACTATGCATGTGTAACAGACTTTGCTTTCCGAACTTAAAAGCGTGGACATGCCAAGTAGTTCCTGGAGTCAGCTGTGACACAAAGAAATTCCACTCTTAAGTTAGAGCTTTTTAGTTTTCTATTTGTTTTCCTCAGGTACTGACTTTAGGAAATACTGAACTAAAATGTATCCGAGTTTGATTCACAGAAGGAAAAGTTACTAGATGTAGGACTGAAACATGGATTTAATACTGCAAATTCAGACTTTTCAGTACTGTTCTATGGGATCATTTACATTTTGTGCTTATGAATGCCCAAAGTAGTGTTAAAAAAAATATGCATAATAATGCTCTCCAGAGATCAAGTTAGCCAAGTTTAATTTCTTTTATACTTTAGTGTGCATGTAGCAAACTTTTGATTGATACCATCTTATTACTGTGTCCTACTGAAAGTTAGGAGTGCTGTATGCTGAAGTATGCTACACTTTACAGATAAAAGCCTGCCTTTGGAACAGCAGCTTTACAGCGTCATGGATGATATCTGTAATCTGGTAGAAGCCATTCCAATTCATGAGCTTAAGTATCTGTCCTGCGCAAAAGAACTTCTTCAGCAGAGAGACCTCAGGTGAGATCTATGACCAGCCTTGGTGCTGCCGGCTCCGTGCGAGGCCGCAGCCTGTCTGCAGGTGTCTCTGCTGCGCCAGGAAGGGGCCACAGAGCTGTTCATAGGCTCCAAATTACTCATCAAACGGGGTTTTAGGAAAAAAAAACTCAGAATGTGCTGAGGGTATTAAGAGTTTCCGAATTCTGCNGGATGATATCTGTAATCTGGTAGAAGCCATTCCAATTCATGAGCTTAAGTATCTGTCCTGCGCAAAAGAACTTCTTCAGCAGAGAGACCTCAGGTGAGATCTATGACCGGCCTCGGTGCTGCCGGCTCCGTGCGAGGCCGCAGCCTGTCTGCAGGTGTCTCTGCTGCGCCGGGAAGCAGGCACAGAGCTGTTCATAGGCTCCAAATTACTAATCAAACGGGGTTTTAGGAAAAAAAAAAAAACTCAGAATGTGCTGAGAGGGTATTAAGAGTTTCTGAATTCTGCCAGAAGAGATGAAAGAATTCAGTTCTGAGGCACAGCTAGTCCTGATCCTTCCTTCTGGAAGGTAGTCCTGGATGCTTCCAAAGACACAGCAATGTGGTATAATCTGTTCTCCATTCTGGGGTTCCTCTCGATTCCTTACAACCTGAGGGATTCATTTATTATTCCTTCTGAGGCTTATTATCACTGGTTATAGTGATTATTACTGCTCCTAATATCCTTATAAATGTCATTTCTGAGTTTGAATATTACTACTGCAGTCTGCTGCTTTAACTTCCGTATAATCTAGTGATACAATATGCAGAGGAAGTATTAAGATTTGGGATTTTGTCTTTATTGGACTAGGATCATAGGCTTTTGCTAAACATTGTCAGTGAAATTAGCCTGCCCTGTTTCCTGTTATTATAGCAGTCAGTTGTAGTCTTTAGAGAGCACATAAAAACATAGTTTAGTTTATGCTTATTTTATTCTTTAAGTTTTGTGCCTTTAAAAACTTTGTCTTGCTCCACCTTGTCCGCATTTAAAGTAATTTTAAAAATACGATTGCAGAAAATACAACCTAATGGTCAAATGCTAGTTTTTTGAAGATGGAAAAAAATGCTATAAAACTTGGTTTATCCTTGACTGTGACATAATTACTTTCCTTTCCCCTTCCCTTTCTCTCCCTCTCAGGAGAAAGTTATTAGCTAATTCTGTGAAGTTGAACAGAAGCAGCACAAACACCGGTTTTGCTAGAGCAGGAAGGCCACGTATGGGCCCAGGCACTGCTGCAGGTCCTGATGCTGCTGTTTGTTCTAACACTAACTGTAGTTTAAGTTTTGCTGGAAACTCACCCAAATCCACAAAACTTCCATCTATGTTTTCTGAGACTGTTAATTCAAGCCATTTTTCCACAAAACAAAATGGAATATCTGATAGTTTGCATACCCCTTATGCTTCCAAGCAATCCGTTGTGGATCTCGCTTGCACACAAACTACAGAACTCTCCAGGATAAACGCCCGAGAGAGGACGTGGCGCAGCCCTGGCTCCGAGACGTCTTTCGGCAGTAGCTGGGGTGAAATCCCAGCGGTGGGAAATGCTGGGAAGAGGCAGCCGCCCGGGAGGCCCGTCACGAGTACGGCTGTGAAGGCACAGGGCAGAGCTCCCGCTGGCGCCGGCGGGGGAGACCATTTGGATGCAAGGGATACAGGCTTTGATCTGGAGCATTTTGATATCGATGATTTTGATGACAGTTGGGAGGATCTAGAGTATGTTTCAGCAGCTGAGAAGCCATCTGCACCGCCGTACCAGCCCGTGAGGGAAGGGCCACCTGCCAAATCGCTGCTCTCAAAGATAATGTCAGCAGCCAAAGGATCTGCTCTGATATCAAACCCCATTGCTCCCAAATCAAGCTTCTCAATGGCAGCTAAAAGCTCTTCAGGTAAGTCATGCTAACTAGGATTACTGTCATACCCCTTGTTAGTTTATTTTAAAAGTCTAAAACTAATTAACTTGTTTGTAGAGGACACCAATGCATTCTGTGTGTGTGGAACTTTATTTTTGTGTCTCTTGACAAAGTGGTCATTGTAGGATGCTCTTCATCTGAGCGATGTCAAACTTCTCAAATGTTTGCTTGTCGTGGAGGCTCAAGACCCCAGGAAACTGAAACTGATAATTGGGGAACTAGTTTTCTCTTTTTTTTTTTTTTTTTTTTTTTTTTTTTTTTTTTTTTTTTTATTTTTTTAATATCTTTTTTTTTTTTTTTTTAANTAATTCAAAGCTGTGCAATGTTTTTTTTCCTATTTTTGCAAAATATTGAGAAAGGGACTCTTGTTGGAACAGCCTAGTCCCGCTGGTAGACAGGTATAGGTCAGCGTTTCCTGTGACTGATGCAGGAACAGGGCAGGGAAAAACAGCCGAGTTCCAGTTCAGTTTGGGGTAACTGAGGGCTGTGCTGTGAGGGATGCACTGCCACTTGATATTGTCACTGTAAGTCAACTTTCTTTGTCTGCTAGATCCACTTGTTGTTAATCCAGCACTGGAACGTTTCAGGGGTGTTAAGTTTTCCCATTCTGAAGAAATGATGAATATATTTCACAAGAAGTTTGGCTTGCACTATTTCCGGACCAACCAGCTGGAGGCCGTCAACGCCGCGCTCCTGGGCGAGGATTGCTTCATCCTGATGCCCACCGGTGGGTACCTGCGAGCGCCGCGGCGCCGGCACTCGCTGCAGCAGGGAGGAGCTGAAGCCCCTTTCGCGTGGCCCACAAGAAGCTTTTTCCCTCTCTGTGCCTTCGGGGAGGTAGAGTTTTGTTGGTGGTGCAAGACTTGGGGGATTGGGTGTGCACGCTGGCACTGTGAAGGAAGGTGACTTCACACGTGCCTTTCATAGTGCTTCACTCGATAACCCTTCTGAAACCCACAGATACCATAATAAACTTCTATGAATAACTGTTCTTGATGTTCCTGAAAGTGCTATGGAATACAAACCAAGAAATAGGACCCCTCTTTTCCAATGCCCCTGCGTCCTGCCCCCTCTCCTTTCTGTTCCTAACAGATGTTGCATTCTGTCTAACCGTGCAGGTGGAGGCAAGAGCTTGTGCTACCAGTTACCAGCATGTGTCTCTCCTGGAGTCACAATTGTTATCTCTCCGTTGAGGTCGCTGATAATCGATCAAGTTCAGAAGCTGAAGACTTTAGATGTGAGTTCAAACAGACCATTTAATCACTTAAACTGCAAGGAAGTGGACCAGAAAGCTGAAATTTTGCACTGAGTGTTATGTTCCTCAAACATGAAATACAAAAAAAGAGGAGTCTTTTAAAGTTATCTAGGAAGTTCTAAATTAGATGATCTAGAAATTATTGACAGTCTAACTGCTAATTTTCTGATGTGTATGTGTATTTGTTGTTGGAGTGTTCAAATACAGATGCCTGATTCTTAGCTTCTGGGAGCTGTATTTGGGTAACCAAATAGGAGTCATCTGGCTCAAAAAAAACAGAAATCAAGGAGTATTAGGAATTCCTGACTTAGGAAGGTTCTGGGGATGCTAACTCTTTCAGGAAAAATAGTACACATGTAGTAGCTATAAAAGCTAGTTAAACTCCCTCCGAGACTCCCGGGAATGGGCATATCCTTCAGGAATTCCCTCCATGGAGCTGTAGGTAGCTCTTGCAAGCGGCATGAGGGACCGACAGACAAAACCAGCTCTGTGGTTATGGGTGTTGTGTTCACTGGCCTGCTCTTAGGTCATGTTTATCTAATTCCTTTGTTCATGTTGAATAGTAAGTTACCCTTTAAGTTTTAAATGTTAAATTGCTGCTCTGAGTTGCATTCAAACCCTTCTGACAAACAAATGCTGTTGTTTGTCTGTGGGCACTGTTATTGAGGGTATTTATCATGGTTTTGTGCTTCCTGGAAATTTGGTTCTTATCTTAAAATCTCTGTTTGCTCTCTGAATTCCCTCTCAGTCTTGTAGCGTATGGAGCAGTAAACAAACATCATTTCTGTTTTATTTACTGGAAAGAAAATTGATGACTCCCCAACATCAACAATTGGTCTGCTGATAAAATTGTCAGCACGAGAATAGAATTTGGGTTATAGTCTCTTGGCTTTATCAATAGAAAAAAATCTAGGATGTGTGCAGTATGCTGAAGGGTTAAATGTTATCTGTAATTAACATTTTCAGTGTTGTTTTGTGTAGTCTTCAGTGGGGATAGTAAACACAAAGGCTTTTCATCTGGCCTATGCCTAGATGTAGGACCATATGTCAGAGATGTTTCTACATTTAGCACACGGTAAAACGTTAATGCTCTTTTTTTGTGTTGAGTAGATTGCTGCAACGTACCTGACTGGTGATATAACAGATGCGGATGCTTCAAAAATATATATGCAATTGTCCAAAAAAGATCCTGTAATAAAACTTCTGTATGTTACCCCTGAGAAGGTTTGTGCCTAATTTGAATTTTAAAGCAATGAAGACAACAACTACAAAATTACTATAAAGGGCTGAAGGGAGAAAAAGAACTTACACAGTAGGCTTCTAGCGGAAAAAAAAAAAAAAAAAGTAAAGAAAATATTTTTAGAGAATTCAGCAAGGCTGTGCAGATGTATCTCATGTCAGGCAAAGGAAAACCAAAAATGATTAACAAATGGAAATTGACTGTCTCCAGTGTTTAAAATTGACCCCTCCCCATCCCCATTCTTTTCAATATATCTATGTACATCTTGGGAGATGGTTGCTGTGCAGTGAGTGTTAGAATTTAGACTACTCTGAATAGGATGTTATTGGGAGAAAAATACCTAACTACCAATGTAATAGGTGAATACCAAAAGATTGCAATTCATTATATGCTGCCTTTAATAGCTATTATTCCACAAGTGCTTTGCAAAAGGGCACTGTTGAACATACTGGTTTTAGTTGCTGTCTTCGTCACTCTTTCCCTATCTCTTGTGACATACAAGTCGTTTCAGTTTGCTCGGCAGGAGCTTTGTGTAGCCACCTCTAGAATCTCCAGGCAGCTTGACCGTGTCACCAGCTTCGTTGCCAGTTCAAACGAGGCTGGGCCCTGTCCCCGCTGTGCTTTGAGGCCTTCCCTAGGGCTCGACAGCAACTTTGCTGCGGGGAGCAGCTGTGTCTGTGCTCTTAGGGGTTATCGTGTCACTGGGCTGCTTTTGTTAACGCTGCTCTTAAATATGGGCCTAGGTGTGTGCAAGTGGCCGCCTGATGTCTGCCCTGGAGAACCTCTACGACAGGAAGCTGCTGTCGCGTTTTGTCATTGATGAGGCTCACTGTGTCAGCCAGGTAAACACTTCTTATGGCAAAAAAGTAATTGGCGCCTCTTACTCGGTGATATTTACATTTTTGTTTTGAATCTAGTGGGGTCATGATTTTCGGAAGGACTACAAGCGTCTCAACATGCTGCGCAAGAAGTTCCACTCTGTCCCCATGATGGCTCTCACGGCCACTGCGAATCCCAGAGTACAAAAAGATATTCAGAATCAGCTTGAGATGCTAAAGCCACAAGTGTAAGTTGTTCAGCAATTTCATGGAACGGCTTTTTATGATTTGTACAACATCTTTGGAATGGAAAAGTTAGGAAAGAAGGAAGAGAGCTAAGGATTCATCTGAATGAAATATTTATAGTTGTATCTGATTTAATGAGTATGCATATGTGGAATTAACATGCCTCAAATGCAAAAAATTAAACTGTAATGGGGGGAAAAAAAGGTTGTGAAACTCTTCCTGATGTGGTTAGAGAAACTTTTTTTAAAGAACGGAATTTTGATAGTCATTAACTAGATGTGAAAGTTGTATTTTGGGTTGCTTTTCATTAGAAATTGGTAAACTCCGTAAGCTGGTGATGTGGTGGNAGAACGGAATTTTGATAGTCATTAACTAGATGTGAAAGTTGTATTTTGGGTTGCTTTTCATTAGAATATTGGTAAACGCCGTAAGCTGGTGATGTGGTGTTTTTTTTTTTTTTTTAAACTACCATCGGGAATAACAGATAATGAAGATAGTATTGAGATCTGGATTCTCTTGTAGCATTTTTATTGTCTATGACAAAAAGGAAAACACTTCTGTTTTGTTAGAAGCATTTTTCAGGATAGAAGATACAGGACATGACAGTATTCTGAAAATTTAAAAGATTTTATGTAGATGCAAGTATTTTAACAGGAAAATGAAGGGCAAACAAAGCATTATGTGCTTGATAAATCCACAGGCCTTTCTTCCTCCATGACTTGCATAGTGCCATTTAGTTTTCTTTTTTCACAGCCATAGGAAAAATGCAGGATTGTTTCACTTAATGGAGTAATTTCAGATCCAAAGTCTGTGAAATTAGTTTCAGTATAGCAAAGTGGAACAAAAATTCCTTTAAATGCACAGAACCTAGAGCAGTTGAATTTGAGACATTCCGGTCAGTTCTGAGCTTGTTGAAAGGATTGTTGCTTCTTAAAAGTAACAGCATCAATGAAATGTCCTGTTTTAGGTTTACAATGAGCTTCAACAGACATAACTTGAAATACGACGTACTGCCCAAGAAGCCAAAAAAAGTGGCACTGGATTGCTTAGAGTGGATCAGAAAACACCACCCGTGTGAGTACTGAGCAGCCTGGTGTGCCTCCATGTGTCTGTATCAACTACTTACTGAGGCAGGAAGAGCTTTTGCAATATTATAATAACCCACCAAATTTGTGCCTTCTTGAAACTACTAATATACTTAAAGCAACAAATTGGAGACAGAATTATATTGCTAATAATGAGAATCAGATTTTAAAACATCCTAAAGTAAGAATGTCGAGTTAAGATGAAAAAGATTAAGGTAATGCTCTGAATAATCTCTCTGGAGTTTGGCAGATCCCTTAGTGTTGTCTTCAGAATGTGTCATCTAATATCCATAAGTTGTTGTGTTTTTTTGACTGCTTAGTTCTGCTGACCTGCTCAGCCAGGATCCTCCCAGNTTTTTTGTTTGTTTGTTTGTTTTGACTGCTTAGTTCTGCTGGCCTGCTCAGCCAGGATCCTCCCAATCATGTCCTGCCTGTTCAGGCTTTCTGGGAATCTGCATCTCTGGTTACTTGCCATAACCCAGTGCATCGTGTGCTGCACGGCTGTAGGTCTCTATGTAGGTTTTCATTTATGGATGATTTATCCTCATACCGCATAGTAAAAAGCGAGCAGAATTTCTGCTGATCTCATCCCACAAAAAAGCGTGGAATCGAGTGAGGAGAAATTAACAAAAACAAAACAGTGTTAATAAAATCACTTCTCTGTATGAAGAGTTGCTGTTAGCAACCTCTCCTTGTTGGAATAAATGAATTTGTTAAAGCAAGTAGAAGGGAAGAAAGCACAAATCTTTTTTTATATTTGCAGATGACTCTGGGATAATTTACTGCCTTTCACGGCATGAGTGTGACACGACAGCTGCCATCCTGCAGAAGGAAGGTCTGGCTGCACTTGCCTATCACGCTGGCCTCACTGACTCCAATAGAGATCTTGTACAGAAAAAGTGGATTAATCAAGAAGGATGCCAGGTAAACGAAAAACGAAACAAAACCAAAAAAGTGAATAGGAATTGGAGCACTTTTATCCTTTTAACCCAATAAAGGAAAATGAAGATTAGTAACGTTTTTGCCAAATTAGATGCAATAGGAAATAAATGATCAGACCTGTAAAAACAGGTTAGTGTTGTTTTTATTGAGGATTTTGCAAAGGGAAGGCTGCAGGACTGCACCCGAGGTATGAACTCCGGGAGGAAGCGAGCGAGCTGTGGGCATGTCGCTGAAACTTATATTTCAATGCCTCCAGGGTTCTGAGTTTTCAGTTTTCCTTGTTGTTGTACAACTCTTCAAAAGAAGCAGAGATTTTTGCTACTTCGCACTTTTCTTGCAATTACAACTTAAATTCTGCCTTGTGCACAGTTTCTTAAGCCCTATTACGTACCTATTTTGGGTGCGTAGTTGTCCATAAGCAGCTTATAGACTTTCATATAACAAATTACTATTTCTGTTGCAGGTTATATGTGCAACCATTGCCTTTGGGATGGGAATTGACAAGCCTGATGTGCGCTATGTTATCCACGCCTCGCTCCCGAAGTCCATAGAAGGTTATTACCAGGAGTCAGGCAGAGCTGGGCGGGACGGGGAGATGTCCCACTGTCTCCTTTTCTACAGTTACAGCGATGTCACCAGGCTTAGAAGGCTCATACTCAGTGAGTGAAATCCTACATGTTTATGTGTAATTCATTGTCATTCTAGGTTCCTTTCTCTTCTCCTTTCTTTAAATTCTTAGAGGTAAAAATCTGTCCTAGCTTTATTCTGTACTAACTTGCTGAGAAGAAGCAAGGTACTCTTTGCTGCTTCAAAAAAGTGTGTTTGATAATATTTAAAAAGACAGTAGTGCAGGTATAACAAATACAACTGAATTTATTGTGTTTCAGTGGAAAAAGATGGAAACAGTCACACGAGAGAGACGCACTTTAACAACCTGTACAGCATGGTCCACTACTGCGAGAACATGGTCGACTGCCGGAGAATTCAGCTCTTGGCCTACTTTGGGGAAACGAACTTCAATCCTAACTTTTGTAAAGATCACCCAGAAGTAACCTGTGATAACTGCAGCAGGAAGAAGGTGAAAATGTGCCTCATTTGTACGGTCTTAAACTGGTTTTATATATGCATTGCCGTAAAAAATTGCTAGTGTTGCATTTCTGAGGCAAATAGAGAAAGTGAATGAGAAGCTTTGTGGGGTTTTTTGATGCTGGATGCTTTGGATTATTTCTGAGGTTTAACCTTGAGCAGAATCCCAGCAGCTCAATGTGGGCTGGGCTGCTGCTCTGGCAGAGGAGCTCACGAGGTTTGGAACAGCCCCAGCAGCAGCATGAGCAGGGGGGAGCAGCAGACTGTTGCCTTGGAGCTCGTGCTTCAGTTTGATGGTTAAATTGAATAGGGTTGAAAGGACCCAAATGCTGGGGGTCCTCCTGTCATCACAGGGGTGGCGTGACCCCACGTTCGCAGGTGGGGACACTGCGGGGAAGACCTGGTCTCTACGAGCCACATCAGGATTGTTGTAGCTGAGGATGTTGCTTCTCGGTCTTGTGTTTGAAGCATCACCCTGTGCAGCTGTGATTGTAATAAAAATTGGTTAAAATAATCTATGTTTGCTAAAGTCTTCTCATTTTAATGTGTATTGGAATTGTAAATTCTAGTGCATTGCAGCAGAATACTTACAGGAATAATTTAAAAGCAATTAACTATGATTATTAGTACTTGCTCAGCAATCTGAGTTCATTGTATAAAATTAACATAATAGAGATTATATGCAAGTGTTGATATATCTTTAGCTTTCTGAATTTTCGGAGTATTATCTAACCCAGAATTCCTGTGATGATGTGATATCACTGTACATGTGCTAACTGGAAAATAGCTATTTCTGTGTTTGGAGCAAAATTAATTCATGCCTAGAAAAAGCTTAATGAAACAAGTCAGTAGCAACTTGCATTAGAATAGAAGCAAATCACCTTTTTTTTTTTTTTTTTTCCGCTAATCAACTCTATTTGAATAGGATTACAAATCGAGAAATGTAACGGATGAAGTGAAGAGCATTATAAGATTTGTACAGGAGCACTGTGGAGTAAATGGGAAGAGAAATACGGGTTCTGGAAGGTACACGCTGAATATGATGGTGGATATTTTCTTAGGTGAGTACTGTTAGCCTTGCTGCAGCAAGTCTTAGACATGAGAACGCCCGTGTAGCTCCGGCAGTGGTTTAAAAGCAAGATGTAGCTGTTGAAGTTGTTCTTCACAGGGAGCTCTAGGTGGTAAATGATCCAAAATAAGTGAGGCTAAAGCTGTAATTGCTTTCAGGTGGCCACAGTGTTAATGAGAGCTCTGGTGGCACTGACAGCTTCTGGTGCCTATGTGGGTGTGTTTGGGTTTGGGGGTGCCTGGTTTCCTTTGTGCCCAGACTCCGGAATGTCTCTCGGGAGCTTCCGCCCATCTGGAATGTGTGTGAGTTTTGTGACTGCAGGCTGATCCTGTTGCTCCCACTGCACAGGTACAAAGAGTGCCAAGATTCAGTCTGGAATTTTTGGGAAAGGTGCTGCCTACTCGAGGCATAATGCTGAGAGACTGTTCAGAAAACTGGTCCTGGACAAGATTCTGGATGAAGACTTATATATCACAGCTAACGACCAGGCTGTAGCCTACATAATCCCAGGAGAGAAGGCCCGGGCTGTGCTAGGTGGATCACTGCAGGTAAGGAACGTGCCACGGGTTTTATGCAGCAGGTAGTCTAGGACAGTTTAAGCGCAACTTGTCTACAAATTAATGTGATTGAGCTAATCTTTAATGGATGCAGGGAGCAAAATCCAACATAACTTCAACTCCAGTGTTTAATGCCATCAGGCAAAAGGTGGATTTGTAGGGATAGAGGTTTGAATCTTGCTTTTGTTCTCCCTTCCACCCGATTCCATCTAATCAGGAAAAGGTGCTGAGCAGCACTTAGAGCAGCTAAGAAGAGAAAGAGAATGAAACTGACTTTCTCCTGCCTTTTCTGCTCTGCTGAGCTGTAGAGCAAAATGCACTTGGAGGGGGTTCTGGGACGGTCGCAGAGTTGCTCGAGCAGTGTCTGCCCCACACGTGCTGCGGCGAGCAGGGGTCCCGGTGTAATGCAAGGGCCCTTCTGCAGAACTCGCTGCCTGGGATGGCAGCTTGGCCATCACTCCCCGGGCTGGATGCACTCACTTCATTAGTGCTTCGCAGGACATACTTGAGGGCAGGTGAGAACTGCTGCTTTATGAAGGAACCTGTAAAAAAGATCATGTCCCGCATTAATTTTTTTTTTTTTTTGGTTCAGTTGAACAATACTCCTTGCTTCCTTCACCGTTCTCCCATGTAATTGATCATTCTGCTAATGATGGTTCTGCAGTAACCCCCAGACAGAAGTTGTTTGCCTTATTTTCGCAGGTGGAGTTCCACGAAACCGAAAGTGCCAGCACCATCAGGAAGCAAAGGGCCTCTGTAGCCAAAATGTCACAGCGGGAGGAGATGGTCAAGAAGTGTCTTGGAGAACTTACAGACACCTGCAAAACTCTTGGGAAAGTGTTCGATGTGCATTACTTCAACATTTTTAGTACTTCAACTCTCAAGAAAATAGCAGGTAAAATCGGCTTTTCACCACTTGGGACCTCTGCAGGCAGTGGACTGCATGTGCAAGCATAACCTTTTCTGAGGGCAAATCAACAGCTTCTGAATCTTCAGAGGGACCAGTTCAAGTAACTAGAACGGAGTGATTGCCATGGAAATAGCTGGCACAGCGTAGACCCCACAGAGATGTGTTTTGGTGCTGTCACAGGCCTTGCTGGTCAGCTACATGGACAGCCAAGGAATCGTCCTGCAGAGCAAACTTCAAAGCCTTTTTAGAGCAATCTTCTAGCTTTTGTGCTAACCAGCTAGAAGTAAATCTGCTAGAATAAAGGCTCCCTCTTGGGGGGCTTAGTGCTAAAAGGAATGAATTTCCCCCAGAGTATCCTGCTGTCATCTCTCTCCAAACCTGTGCCAGGGGTCGTAAGTACCACTCTGGTTACTGTAGCTTACTGAATACCCAAAACGAACATTAAAGCATCTGAAACTGTTCGCTTAGTCTGCAGATGTGAACTTCTAACTCATCATTCCTAGTGCAACCCCGTGTTCTTCTTTTAACAAAACTCCCAAGTGTCTCTGAACGCTGCATTTTAACTCATCTGTGCGCTTACCTGGATTTTCTTATTTTATCCACTGTTCTCTCTTCTTAAACAGTTTTGCTTGATACGTCTAATTCTTATTTTGTAACGTGTTTATTTATAGAAACCCTGTCTTCGGATGTGGAAGTTTTGTTGCAGATTGATGGTGTCACAGAAGATAAACTGGAAAAATACGGTGCAGAAATAATTAAAGTGATGGATAAGTACTCTGAGTGGACGCTACCAGGTTTAGTATCCTTTGTACCTATATGTGTGTTTTCCTGTATGTTACCCTTCCTCTTCCTTTTTAAGAAACTCTAACTGTTGCAATTTAATAATTACAAAGCGGGAACAATGTTTTAGCATTGTTTTAGCATGCAAAGGTCTTTAGTGAGGAAATAGCAGAGAAAATTCAGCATAATTGTAAAAAGCTAGCGAGAGGTAAACAAAGACAGACTCTTGCTTTGATGATTACCTGTCAGTCATCAGAATTCATACAGTAACCTCAATTATCCTGAAATTTCTAACCTTGAAGTTAAGTCTAGCTCCTCCTTGACGTGCCCGTGTTGAGTGTGACCTCTAACTACTGCCCCTTGGCGCTCTCAGGAACAGAGCTCAGCAGTTCTGCCCCGTCCTTGTTCACGTGTTAGGAAGCTGTCAATGGGAAGGGCTGTGGTTGAGGGTGTCTGCACAGCTGTAACCTAAAGCACAGTGTGCGGCTCAGCAGAGAATGTAGTGCAGGGATTAGCAAATCGAGGAACTTAACGCAGGCGTAGCAAGGTAGCCTGTGTTGTAATACAGGTGTTTAGTACAAGCTGGCTATCAGATTTGGCATCGTGGCCTACCACACTGAGGTGATCTCTGCTTGTGTTTAAGGAAGACTGTTCGTTCTTATTGCTACATTGTTAAGTGCATGTCTACAGCCCTGACTTTTTTAAAAGTACTTTATTCTACTGCTTGTCCCTCCTGGTCACGGCTGATTGAGGAGCTCCTAGGTGTCTGTCTGAGCCCTTCGCTGTCTCCTGCTGCTTTTTTTTTTTAAAAGCAATGCTGTGTTTGACTGTAGTATTATGGCACGTTCCTTGATCCTTGTCCAGCTGACACAGGAAGGAACATCGGGCTTTGTGCCTTCATTGTCACAGCATACTTTAGACAGAAAAGCAAGCTGGAGGAAATAGGGCTGGCTGGAAGTCCTGGGTGCCACGCCGAGCTAAACCAAAGCAGTTTATTGCCTGTCCCCTGTACCAGCCCGAGAAACGCCTTTATGTGAGTCCAGAGCATCCCAGGAATAAAAGTGAAGAGGTTTTAAGCAGCAAAGACGGATGCTTCATCCAATTAGTGCGTCCTGGCGGGCAGTTGTGGCTGGCCCAGCAATATCTTGGTTTTGCTGGTTTTAATTCACGGTCTCTCTGCAGATGATGCTGTCCCCCAAAGTGGGGACACGGCTCCGGGAAGCGCTGGAACGCTGGACAGTGATGAAGAGGCAGAAGATGCAGTTACAACTTCGAGTTATTTTTGCAATAATGCAAACCAAGGAAAGAAAAGGAAGAGGCGTCCAAATTTCAGAGAATCCAAGAGGAAAAAGTCAGGCAATGCTGGTGGCCAGCAGTTTTATTCCAAAGGGTACGTTGCTCGTGGTTAGTTCTAGTTTGTTAAATGTTAATTTGAGGCCTGGGTATGGTGCACCATGAAACCACATTATTTCCGTGTGGTCTCAGAGCGCAAGTCCTAGCAGCCTGTGCTGAAGGGTCATGCTTGGACACCGGATGACTGATCACTGAGAAGGAAGCAAAAGAAAAAGGAATAATGGCTGAGGATCTTCCACTCTCCATAGGTGCATTTTAAAAAGAGGAGAGGGAAAATTACATCAGAAAACATCAGCAAAAAAAATCTTGTTTTGCTTTTATAGTCATTCTTCTAAAACATACCATGCTTAAGGCTTCCTTTGCACGAAAAGGAAGCAAGTTGAAGCTGATAATACCGTGATACTGTCGGGCTACACAAGCTCCTGGCTCAGTAGGTTTTACTCGCACCCCTTTCGCCTTCCCATCCACTAAAATTTTAGTCACTAAATGTTGTTGACCCTGAAGTGTCATTTAAAGTTGGTGACTGATCAGATTAATAGGAGTCAGGTTGGTTCAGCCTGTGGTGTTTGCGCTTCAGGCTGCTTTTCAGCTGAAGGCAGATGTCAGAGTAACAGCTATGCTTGATTTGCACTTTGAAGGTATTTATGCAGTCTTGAGTGGTAGAGGACTTCTTTTAATGAAAATGCAGGCTTGCAGAAAACCTGGTTGTGGTATGCAACTGTGAACGCACCATGGCAGGGAATGGCGCAAGTAAACCAGGTGTTTGGCACGGGAAATGGGGCAAGTAAAGCAGGTGTTTGGTGTGTACAGATTTACAAGGCATAGCGTTGTAATTTGTGGTTTCTCTCTGGATTTTGTAGTGGTTACAAGTACAGAAGGAGCAAGAAGGCATCGAGCTGCAAGGCTGCACCTTCGTCTGACTCTAGTTCAGCATCGTACACTGTCAGCAGCCGGCAAGGAATGGGTGGAAAACTGGGGATCATGGCACCCCCAAAGCCCAAAAACAGGCAGTTCCTTCAGCCTTCCTATTCCTTATTGTAACTAGCACGTGTAAATACTGTACAGAAGTGTACCATGAAGATGTAATCATTTTTATTAGTCTTTCTTTCATTTGCTAGACCTCCTGAATAAATGTGTACATACTGTCCAAGGCAGAAGTGCCAAATAAATGTTTTTAGCCTTGCAGCTTCCTGCCTCGTGAGCACAGGCCTTATCCCGCGGCCAGGCGGAGCAGCCCTGGTGTTGGAGGTGACGATTCCACCGCAGTGGGGCCCTCCCCGTGGCACCGGGGCCGGGCTGCGTGTGGCCCCCGTGTCCTTGCGGTGCCACCCGTGTCCTCGTGCTGCTCGTGCAGCGCCCGGACGGCAGCCCTAGAGCTGTCCTCCTCCCAAGGAGGTGGCGGCTGCCGCGCTCGGGGCTCCGCTGTCCTTACCGCCGCAGGTGCCGCGTTTCGTGCTGCAGGAGCCTGGGGGCGGCTGCTGCCTGCTGAGGGGCAGCGTCCTTGCCCCGCGCCTCGCCTGGGCCTCCCTGCAGCTCCCTCTGCCCCCGTTATCCCAGGTGGAGCCTCTCCTGTCCCCCTGCTCCGCCGGGGAGCGGTGGGAGCAGAGACCTCCAGCTGCCGCTGCTGCCCTTGCCCAACCCGGAGCTTTTGGTGCACCCCAGGCTCTTGGTTAACCCCGTTAGACGATGCCCGCAGGGTCTCGCGCTCCAGCTCTGCCTGCGGGGAGCCGGGGGGAAACGGCAGCTCCTATGGGGCCGCCAGCAATTACAGCCCGGCTCTGCGCAGCCTGGTTCCCCATGGCCCGGCTCTATCGGGTCCCGGCTCTGTCGGGTCCTCGTACCCTGTGGCCTGACTCTATGCAGTCCCAGTTCCTCCTGGCCCGGCTCTATGAGGTCTTGGTTCCTCACGGCCCGGCTCTCCCGCAGCCCAGCTCTACCAGACCTGGCTCTATGGGGTCCCGGTTCCCCATGGCCCAGCTCTATCGGGCCCCCGATCAATCAGGTCCCAGTTCCCCGTGGCCCGGCTCTATTGGGTCCCGGTTCCCTTGCAGCCCAGCTCTAACAGACCCGGCTCTATCGGGTCCCGGCTCTATCAGATCCCGGTTCCTCATGACCCGGCTCTATCGGGTCCCGGTTCTATTGGGTCCCGGTTCCCTTGCAGCCCAGCTCTACCAGACCCGGCTCCATCGGGTCCCGGTTCTATTGGGTCCCAGTTCCCTTGCAGCCCGGCTCTATCGGGTCCCGGTTC
>VWPW01002851.1:0-19251 GCA_013389825.1 Crypturellus undulatus | reverse complement strand
TACTCCCTGTTTATGACTCCCAACACCCAAAGACTGCATGACATGGGGAGCCAAGTGATTGTGTTGTCATGGTAAAAGACTAGTGAAAGAAGAGCGAGATTTATATCATGGCTGCTCAGAGGGATGGAGAAAAACCTGGCCCAGAGCCATAAGTCATGCAGGCCTGGTTGATAGGGCTGCAGTTTTTGCCAAGCGTGGGCTGGTTGGTGGCTTGCGTGAAATGGGCTGCATAGTCTTGGCCCAAGTCTTGATGGGCATGATTCCACATCACAGAAACCAGCAGTACAGCTGACACTTGTGCTGACAGTCTTAGCAGAAAGATGAGTTGCTGAATTGGCCCTGAAGATTAAAAAATAAAATAAAATAAAATAAAATAAAATAAAATAAAATAAAATAAAATAAAATAAAATAAAATAAAATAAAATAAATATTTTTACAGATAGAGAATAGCTTCCTTCTACCAAAGAAAAAAGAAGAGCAGACGACTCTGGGAAGCTCAGTACTTCTGCAGCTGTGGGGCCATGTTTAGTACACCCAGAAGCAGTTGATTATGCAGTAGTGTGGGAAGGGCTCTGGAGCCATCTCAGCAGCTGTAGCCTCAGGTGCAGACCCACTGTGAGCTTGTGGCCATATCATCTCATCTGCTTTGTGCCTTGGTTCCTTATCTACAAAAGCAGAACACGGAGTCAGAGACTGGTTGTGATTGCTGAGGACCTTTGGAGGCTTCTTGCTCAGGCTTCCACCCAAAGCAGGTCTTAGGTCTGGCTCATGCCTTTGCATCAGTGAATTCTGTGTATCTCCAAGGGCAGAAGAAGCCTCTCTGGGTCCATGGTCCAATGTTTGACCAGCCTCATAGTAAAATATGTTTTTCTTACATATGATCATAACATCCTGTGCTGAAGTTTGTGTCTGGAGCATCTTGTCCTCTGAGAACTCCATCTTCTCTATAGCTATTCCTTAAGTATAAAACAATGAAGTTCCCCCTTCACCATCTGTTTTTTTGACCCGAACAAACTCTACTCTTACACTGTGTGCTCCAGCCTCCTAGCCAACCTGCTGTACCTCCAGGATCATAACCTTTGTCCTGTCCTGGAGAGCCCCAGCTGGACACAGTCCCCCAGATCTCATCTCACAAGCACCAAAGAGGCAGCACTTTTCCTAATGCAACTCAGCGTGTCTGGCCTTCTTCCCTGCTGACTCCTGTCTACCTTGTGGACCCCCAGGACCCCCAGATCCTTCTCCACAAAGCTACTTTCTCTCCAAAAGGAGATGAGCTCGGACACGTTGTGCGCTGCCGGCTACAGCTGGGCTTGGCTCAACCTCACCTTTAGAAAGCTTGAAGTCCATTAATGAGATGGCTGAGGAGCCAAGAACTGCAGAAAGCCCAAGGATATACTTGAAGAACCATTTTTTTTGGTCTCAAGATTGTTCTTGTTCAGAGAAGATGCAGCTCATGTAGCTGCTGTTCTTGCTGATGAGGTACCTGCCCCACAAATATTAAAAAAAAAGGGAAGATTTCTGTCTCCACTGCTGCCTGTGGGAATATCTAGGATAAATAATATATAGGATCATGGGGGTGCTTAAGTATATTCTCCATAAAACAGGCAAAGATAAAGACTTGCAAGGAGGGGACTTGATTCGGCTCTTAAAATTCAGGCTGGAGAATTGCAACTCCCTGTCACAAGCCACGATATATGACCTGGGGGTTTGGGATGGAGTCGTGATATGGGACTGGGCGACTCATGGGGACTCAATGGCAGGATCGCTGCTAAAGCCATGGCGTACGATGTATGAAGCGCTAAGATGATACACCAGAACTGGGCTATCTATCTGACCTGTCACCAGCTTGCCTGTCACCACCACCTAAGGACATGACACCAACTCCCCTACGACTGGAGGACTGTTTCCCACATGTATTGGGAAGTTCTTCACCCTCTCCATTAGCCCCGCCTGATTATGAATTGCAAGAGGTGGTAGTCAGTAAACCGCCAACCAGGCAAGATCTGCTATGGGAAGGGGCTATGGCTAAGGAGGGAGATGAAGGCTGGCGAGCAGTAAGACGTGAAGCACTTAAACAGGGGACTGGGAAATGGGGTCAGCCTTGGGTGCTACGGGAGGCGCGGCTTTTCTGGTCGTGTTTGAGGGGCAAGGAGGGGCACAACATAGACCCTAGATTATAATATGGTAAAAGAGCTGCATAAAGCAGTCTTGGATTATGGACCAAAAGCTCCCTACGCGTTGGCCTTATTACGAGGCTATTGTGAAGAACATTAGTTAGTACCCCAGGACTACAAGCAGCTGATGAGATTGCTGTACACACCAGTGCAACAGGCAGTCATGGCACAGGAAATGCGGGAAGCGGCTAATCTCAAGGCTTTGGATAATGCACATGACCCGCAAATGCAAGGAGTGGGTGTAGAAATGTTGCTGGAGGAAGGGCAGTACAGGACAGCGAATGTCCAGGCCAGATGCCCACCAGCAGCGCAGATACAGGTGTGGGAGATAGTTCTTGAAGCTGCAGGACATGTGCCTGCAGGGGAACAGGAGGCTACACACCCTTTTTCTAAGGTACAGCAGGAGAAAGGAAGGGGAACCATATATTAAATTCTTAGACTGTCGTAGGGCAGGGGTAGATAAACAGGTGGATGGGGAAGGGCCTCGCTCGCTAATATTTGAGCAGCTGGTGGAGAAAAATGCAAATAAAGTTTGTAAGGAGGTGATTCGTGGGTTACGGGTGCAATTGGGAGGAACCTCTACAATTAACAACACTGTCAAAGCCTGTCAGGAGGCGGAGGATCAAGCGGGGGACCCGATGCTGATACTGGCTAAGGCTGTAGAGTTGCTTGCAGCAAGCAGCCAACAGGGAAGTAAATGCCTCGCGTGCAGTGAAGAGGGTCACTTACTTTAAACGCAAGTGCCCCAAACGCCAAAAGACCAGTCAAGCGCCAGGCCCATGTCCACGATGTGGAAAAGGACATAATTATGACAATCAATGCCGGTCAGTGTGCCATAGAGATGGCACGCCATTGCAGGGAAATGGGTGGCGCAGCACGGGCTGTCTGGCATGTGCAAAGACACAAATAATGCAGGCTACCGCCCCAACAGCAACCAGTCCCATCAACTTGAACTGGCCAGAGCCCAGTGCTCAATAAATATAGCATAGGGCAACTCTCAGTTAGTGCCTCTGGATAAGGAGGGGCAGGGAACAGTGCTGGTGCTAGGGGGGACCTAGAATGTGTTCTGGGTTATGCCAACGCTTTGCAGGCCTGGAACACCATTGACAGTGCTAGTTACATCACCATGTCTGACCCAGGAAATTTGAGCAAGAGAAGAGATTGCACAGGTTCTTTGGGTGACCGACCTCAAAAGTACTAAACGTCTGATGTGGTGTACCATCATACATTGCGATGGAGCCACGGCAAGAGTCACGGGACTTTTGGACAGCTGAGCCGATGTAACCATAATTGCTGAACATGACTGGCCCACCCAGGCTGCCCCACGACCAGTCTGTGGCCTGTGTCAGCACCCGTACGGTTGTCATCCAAGGACTCAAGGGACGCACGGCTAGGTTGCAGCCCTATGTGCTGCAATTACCTGTATCACTTTGGGGACGAGATGCTTTAGGTCAATGGCAAGCGTCTCTAAATTTTTCTTAGGGGCTGCTGATGCGCNTTTTCTAAGGTACAGCAGGAGAAAGGAAGGGGAACCATATATTAAATTCTTAGACTGTCGTAGGGCAGGGGTAGATAAACAGGTGGATGGGGAAGGGCCTCGCTCGCTAATATTTGAGCAGCTGGTGGAGAAAAATGTAAATAAGGTTTGTAAGGAGGTGATTCGTGGGTTACAGGTGCGATTGAGAGGAACCCCTACAATTAACGACATGGTCAAAGCCTGTCAGGAGGCGGAGGATCAAGCGGGGGACCCGATGCTGATACTGGCTAAGGCTGTAGAGTTGCTTGCAGCAAGCAGCCAACAGGGAAGTAAATGCCTCGCGTGCAGTGAAGAGGGTCACTTACTTTAAACGCAAGTGCCCCAAACGCCAAAAGACCAGTCAAGCGCCAGGCCCATGTCCACGATGTGGAAAAGGACATAATTATGACAATCAATGCCGGTCAGTGTGCCATAGAGATGGCACGCCATTGCAGGGAAATGGGTGGCGCAGCACGGGCTGTCTGGCATGTGCAAAGACACAAATAATGCAGGCTACCGCCCCAACAGCAACCAGTCCCATCAACTTGAACTGGCCAGAGCCCAGTGCTCAATAAATATAGCATAGGGCAACTCTCAGTTAGTGCCTCTGGATAAGGAGGGGCAGGGAACAGTGCTGGTGCTAGGGGGGACCTAGAATGTGTTCTGGGTTATGCCAACGCTTTGCAGGCCTGGAACACCATTGACAGTGCTAGTTACATCACCATGTCCGCCCCAGGAAATTCGAGGAGGAGAAGAGATTACACAGGTTCTTTGGGTGACCGACCTCAAAAGTACTAAACGTCTGATGTGGTGTACCATCATACATTGCGATGGAGCCACGGCAAGAGTCACGGGACTTTTGGACAGCTGAGCCGATGTAACCATAATTGCTGAACATGACTGGCCCACCCAGGCTGCCCCACGACCAGTCTGTGGCCTGTGTCAGCACCCGTACGGTTGTCATCCAAGGACTCAAGGGACGCACGGCTAGGTTGCAGCCCTATGTGCTGCAATTACCTGTATCACTTTGGGGACGAGATGCTTTAGGTCAATGGCAAGCGTCTCTAAATTTTTCTTAGGGGCTGCTGATGCGCAGCTGACTCCAGCCCTGACCTGGCTCACAAAGAAGCCAGTATGGGTGGATCAGTGGCCCCTGCCACGGGAGAAGCTGCAGCATTTAAACGAACTGCTGGAGGAACAGTTTCGTCAAGGTCATCTGGTGGAATCAACTAGTCTTTGGAACACCCCAGTTTTTGTAATAAAAAAGAAAAGTGGGAAACAACAGCTATTACGAAAGGTAAATGAGGTCATGGAGGAAATGGGAGCAATGCAACTGGGACTATCATCGCCGACCATGATACCCGTCGTTTGGCATGTTTACATCATCAAATTGAAGGACTGATTTTTTATATGATACCTCTGAATCTGGCAGACTCAGACAAATTCGCATTTTTGGTGCCCAGTACTAATGTGGCAGGACCCCACTGATGGTTCCAGTGGACAGTCCTACCACAAGGGATGAGGAGGATTGCTCAGACAGCCCGATCACAATATTTGATGCTAAAGACGGACAGAATTGGCTGGGTTGCTGAAGGCAACGTTGAAGAACCCTCCCTGCCTACCAAGAATCAGACACAGGATGAAGACTGGAATAACCAGCCACTATTGATGGAGATTGATCACAGAGAACATGATAAGATAACCCTTGAGCAACCTCAACAACATGTGCTATCATCCTGGAACAGGCTTAGAAAGCAAAAACAGAGGAGATGGGGGAATATATAGGATAAAATGTTAATAAAGGTCACCTGTTGAAGACTGCAAAACTAGGAATGAGGAACTGCTGGTGAAGCAGAGAGGATTCACTTAAATCCAGGATTGGTCACTGGGTTGCTGGCGCTCTAGGATTGGTGGGTTAAGACATGTGGAGGTTGTATAAATACCCAAACCCTGGGCTTGATACCACTGGTATCTGCTCTGTCATTTATTCTGCAGCTGTGTGTCTATCACCTTTCATAAGTGCTAGAAGCAGAAGGAAGAATAAAAGGAATAACAAGAAAATAAAGCAACATTGTAGCTGGAAAGTTATCCTGGGTGTTTTGTAATTCTATAAATTATACCCTTTCCCCTTTAATCACCAGGCATATCACATATGCTTGCAGCAGAATCATATTGTTCACATTAAAGTTTCAGAAGAGAAATACAGGTCCCATCTGCCTGTTTAGCAAAGCAGGGCAGTGCATGACTTTTTTTTCTTCCCCTCAAAATCTGCTTTATGGCTGTAGTTTTTTTGTTTTAGGGGTGGCTGTTCATTTCATTTTCTCGTTTCAGCTTGAGTTTTCACAAACAGCCTTATCTTTATTCTCTCTCTGGACCTTATCCAATGCCTCCAAACTCAAATCCACCTTATGAGCAGAGGCTTAACCTGCCCTAGATGAAGGTCAAAGTGACTTCAAGGTCACTTTAGGTCTTTAGCAAAGAGAAGCCAAGGCCATTTAGGGGTCCTAGCAGCAGGTTTCTGCTCTGGAGCAAGACAGATACTGTTTGAACAGCAATGGTTGGCAATAATGACTCCTAGAAATCAATAAACTGGATGGTGCTAGGACTGTGGGGACACCCCAGTCTGTGGGGCATCACTGTCTTGTGGCCTATGGTAAGCTGTTTTGAGACACGTAGTCTGAGTGATTATTCCTAGTGCTGTGCCCTTAGACATCCCTCCTCTCCTGCAGAAAGGACATGTCCCTTATTGTTTTTTTTTTTTTTTTTCCCACAGAAAAACCTTATTTTTATTCAGCAGCATTCAGAGCAGAACAGGTTTGAAGGAGCAGGACTGTATGGTTTTTTATTGTGTCTGGAGATTTACACGCGTGCTCCTGCTGCCATTAAAGTTGCCCTGCTGTAAGTGTAAATCAGCGCGTGCTCCACACAACGTGGCAAAAGCATTACCAAGAGCTCCAGGGAGGCATCAGGGAAGAAGCTCTGCAGATTTTGCACTGACTCTTCAGGATTTCATGGTGCTCAGTGACCATAGAAGAGTGAGTTGTTTTTTTTTTTTTTTTTTTTTTTACAATCTTGGGCAAGAAGCTGTAAAAATATTAAAAATATTCTGTGATGCATGTGCTTCGTGTGCAGGTCATGAAGGAGCATGTCCCTTGGTATATGCAGCATGGAGGAGCTCTGGATGTTTAACTGTATGCAGATCTTTGCCTTTATAAGGTACTTTTATATGACCTGGTGGAGCTCTTGGGCAGATGGCATCTATGGGTAAAATGCCAGCAATTCTATAGTGAGCTCCAGTCCTGCCGGACTTCTGGATGTGGAGTTAAAAACCAAACCTAGCTGATGACCTACCCAAGCAAGCTTGTCCCCAAGGTCCTCGACAGGTCCTCAGCAGCCGTGGAAGGAAGATTCAGGGAGGTTTGGAAGGAGGTTTCCCCATGTGTAGAAGCTGGTTCCATCAGCCACGGCTCACCAGTGAGTCACCATGTGTGTCCGTGCACACGGGCAAGGAGCAGAGCCTGGCGCCCGGCCTCGCTCACACGTATGTAGGCACCGCGCACAGCTATCCTGCACATGCCCAGCGAACAGGGAGCTCATAATTAAGTCACTTTTTCCCCAACTGAAGGTGTTCTGCTATAAACACGGGCTTTCCCTCGCCCTTTTCGCGTGTGGGAACTTGGGGCTCTGTGGTGCGCGGTCCCGCCGCCTGCTCCACAGGTATGTGAGCAACGCAGTCCCCCACTGGCCCCACACTGCGTTCGGGACAGGGTTGACAAACAGAGGCGGCATCAGGATGGGGCTGAAGTGTGTTTTTAAACATTTTGAAGTGCCGACATGGAAAAGGAAAGTCCTGGTGTGCCGCGGCGCTGCCATTTCGTGCCAGATCGCAGCGCTGGCAAACCGCCTTGAAGGGCAATGTTGACAAACGTTGCACTCCTGCCCATGCCTAGGAGTGAAGGAAGGGACAGATGTGTCAAAAAAACCCACATAAAATGCAAGGCACTGCATTTAAGCTAGTTTTGGTGAATGTTTTCACTGACAAACGGAGAATAAATTAAAACCTTTTAAAGGTTATTTTGCTAATGTGATACATAAATAAAGCTGCATAATGTGTATTAGAAATGCCAGGGATGGGAGGCTAGATGGGTGGATGTTGGAAACTTCTTGCCGGCCCAAGGAATCGGGAGGGGATCACAGACGCAGACTCCATGTGAATTAGCTCCTGATCCGTGAATCGTTTATTTAGCCCGAATAGCGTACTTATATACACAAGCAGAAGCAAGCTCTCTACACGCGTACAGCTACGATTGGTCACAGGCTACTATCCATGCATTTCTACCGCATTCAGTTGGTCGTGGATAACGGCGTGTATTCACACCATAGGTCTGTGCACCAGTCCTTCTTTCTTACTGACAAGCTTAATCAAGGTTCTGTCTCGCCCAACTTTCTCATGTCTGCTGTTCAAGGACTACTGTTCACATTCCTTTAACTCAGGGAGTATCCGCTATCTTCTTTAAGCTCAGCTCCCTGCAGCCACTTCCCATGGGAAGGCCTCCGTTCCCTAGATATGTTCCTACAGGTGGACAGAGAAATCTTTTCAAGTGTCTTATTTTATTGTAGCCCTTTATCTAAGGAATTTTTCCTCAGCTAGAGAGAATTCACGGTAATGTGTTTAATGCCAAGCCTGGAATCTCTATGCTGAGAGAGGAAATGCGAAGCAGAGACAGGGAAATGATGAGGACAGTGGGGTAAAATGCTGAGGCTTTGTGCCCAGGGTGAAGACAGTGCCTTGTACACATGCAATGTCCTTTCTGTACACCTGTAATATCCCTCTTCTGTGCACAGATCCTGCATTTCCCGTCATGTAGAACGGCAAGAGCGAAGCTGCTGCTCTGCAAGTCACCCTGTGCTTAGGAGGTGGGAGCCAAAGCGCATGCAGATATCAATACGTCACGCTGCTCCCCAAGACAGATCTGTAGCATCTAATAGGTTTTCCTGGAAGCTGTAGTGCTTTAACTAAGCTGCCTTAGTTCTAGCTGTACCCTTCCTGGTAGGTAGGTGCAATCAGAACCTGCACAGATGTTGACGTGTGCATCCAGCTGTGCCCATGGAAGATGATGCCATCTCACGCTGCTCCTGCGGGCCCTGCAACATCCCTGGCCAAGTTCACTTACCAACAGCAGCTGGAAGAAACCTGGCTGCTATTTTTGCCCAGCATTTACAGGGATATTCAAAGGAAGAACCAGTTACCTCTGGCCTGGTAGAGGTTATGGGCTAATTCGCACGACAGTCTCACAGACCGTTGTAATGCTCTTGTCCTCAGCTGCACTGGGGTAAATGCAGGGTAGCAGCGATTGAATCACTGTAACAAATCTGTAGTTACACCAAGAACAAATAAGAAAATACTTTACCCAGCAAAGCCAGACCAAAGCATAAATTTCATGTGTTGGGCTCCAGCAGGCCTGATTCTGACTACAATCAGTGCCTTTTAATTCAAGGCCTCCTTTGGACACCCCCTTCGAGTCCAATGTTTGAGCAGTCCCAGCTACTCCCCTCGAAAATGTTTCCTTGTAAAAAGCCTTTGCGAAGCAGCGCGTGTGTTTACGTTATGGTTATCACACATGTAATTTAATCTGACATCGTAATGACAGCATGGCGAGTTCAAAATGCGGCAGTGAATACAGTCGTTAGGAGGGAAAAATAAAAAGAGAATCCCAGCCCATCATCCCGAATGCCTCTTCACATCATGGGAGGGATCCAGACAGAGTCTAAATACCATAAGCATTTCTGGGTTCCAGTTGGAAACTGCCTGGAGTTCAGGATTGGCCAAAAAAAACACGTGGGACGGTCTCTCGTTACTTGTCGTGGCCACATTTTCTCCTTTTCTTTCTTTTATTTTTTCATTCTTTCTGAAGGGTCCCCCCTCCAAAAGCCCCGCGAAGAGTGAGATTGAAGTTTTCTCCACATTTGCCCCTGCTGTTCTTACCCTGCGGCGTGAAACACTCCGATCCTGCCCTCACAGCTCGGAGCTAAATCCTGCCTGGAGCCCTGAGGGTTTTTGTACACCGCCAGTTTGCAGTGCTATATTTAAGGGTCATTTGTCAATTCCATTATAAGCCTCATTTACAAACCCGCTGTTTTAAATCGAATCAGACTGTAAGTTGGCGCGTACTTCGAGTCAGCTATGATGTAGGATTTGCCTTGCTAGAGGGGCCAGTCCTGCCAACCCCCTACTTGTTTGCAGGGGCATTAGTTGAGAAATTATGCTATTGACCACCTATTTACTCCATGAATTTGGGGTAAAAGAGCCAAGGTTGTGGATATTTTTCTTCTGCTTCTTCCAGGTTAACCCTTGGCATGGGAGTTCAGATGTTTGGTTTCTTGGCCTTCAACAGCTTTGGCTGTATCTACCGAGTGGGACATGGGTAGACCCCACTGAATGTCACCAGCTGCTCAGGCACATAAAGCCCTGCAGGATCAGGTGCAGATCTGAACCATTTAGCTGCTTTTCAGCTTTCTGACAGGTTGGTGGAGAAAAGCAGTGGCTTCACTCGCCGAAGGAGTCGAGATACAAATGAGATCTGAATCTGACCCATGATCTTTAGCTAAATTGCTCTGTAACCTTGAGAGATTGATTAAAATCGTTCCCTGAAGAGAGGGAGTTGCCGCTGGATATTCAGTGCTTTAGCCACACTGCCGGGTTATGCTCATATATTACCTGTGGTCTTCAGAGAGCTCATTAAGCGTTTGGTTTACACGCAAAGCGTCTAGATGAAAGTATCACCCCCAACCATCCTTGCAGATGTCTGTCAGTGCTTCCTCTGGAAAAGTCCAGCTCAGAGGTTAGAAAAATGATTTGCCTTGGTGGAGTTTCAGCCCAGTTAGGAAGTGTGATTCAGAGAAGTGCCACTTTGCAGAAAAATGATACTTGTCGGGTCGGAGGAGGATGGGAAGACCCATCCCTCACCCCTCTGACTAATGCCTGTTGCACTGGAGCTGGACCGTGTGTGACTGGGAGGAGATATATGGGTGAAAAACAGCCGGAAAAACAGTCTTGGCCCGTGTGACTCAGGTACCCACACTTCTGGAGCTCGTTTAGCACTTGCCCTTCCCGCCTCCCTGATGCGCTGCACAGGGGAGGAAGAGGAGGATGCGGGGTGGGGGATGGGGGCGCAAAGACAGGGACAGGCGGAGCGTCCCTGACCCCGCTTCTCTGTAGCACCCATATTTTGGCAGAGGCCTCAGCCAAGCCACTCGCCATCCTGTTCACTCAGGAGGACCTGCAACCAAAACAGTTTTCCATGATTAAACTGAGCACATTTTCTGTCGTGGTTTTTTTTTTGCCTCGTCAGGAAGAAAACCCACCCAGTGCTGCCGCGTCGCCTTTCCCCTTTTTTCCGTGGCGCGCGGCTACAGCGTGCTCGTTTTGGTCCGTTTCATGCGTGCGAGACACTGAGGCTCAGGACTACTAATTGCACTACGCTCAGAGTTTACTCACTCGCTCACGGCAGCGGTGAATCTGCCAGCAGCTGTTCTTCCTAAGTCTCAAGGTTGCCGGCTGGTGTTCTTCTCCAAGTTGTCCGAATCTGGAAACCTGCCGCGCTGCTATTCTCCTGAGCCGTGCCGTTATCTTGGGTCTCAGGGTCAGCCCGTCGGCCAAGTGGGAGGGTGCGGGGAAGAATTGCAGCTGACTTAATTTGAGTAATAAAGCAAGACTTCATTTATTTTACTGCGCATAAGCATTATATACTTTTTACAATTGCTCGCAAAGCCACACGTTCTTACACTATTGGTTAACCATTTGTAAGCTACTTATACCCTACTATACCATTGGTTAACTATTTATATTCCCCTACTTATACTCTGTATCACACCTGGTGTTTGCACAGTCTCAGCATTGTTTTTCCACCTAATCTTGGACTGTGCCGCAGTTTCTCATGAGACTGCTTCTCTACCTAATCTTGGAGTGTGCTACAGCTTCTCACGGGACAGAAGCCCCGCGGGCCTAACTTGTGCTAAGAGCCTACGTTACTTATGCTAAGGGCCTAAAATCCAAGGCCTTGGTTGTTCACACAGAATCCATGTCCCCGATCCTTGCACCATTCTGCAACACAGTGCGCTGCTCAATAAGAGACTTATATATATATATATATATATATATATTCCTTCTTTTCCTCTTTCTGGCCCTGAGGAGAAGAGGAGAGAGGGAGGTGACCTTCCTTGCCCGCCTGGGCTTGCAGGGAGAGCCGGGGCCAGCTCCAAAAGCTGGAAATGGCTTTTCCCAACTTGGAAGGCCATGTTGCAAGGGGACAGCTGTCCCCAAAGGATGGCAAGTCCAACCACTGGGTGCACTTTGGTGCACCACTTTGGTGACCTGGTCAGAAACAGCATCAGAAACAGGGGTGGCTCCATGGCCATAGGTAGAAGGACTGGGGGTGAGTGTGGAGCAAACACACATGCAGAAAAACCTCCTAGACCTCCATATTCCTCCTGGACCTTCACCCACCTTGCTGGAGATGCTGGGGGAACCCAAGGGGATGGCTGCAGCCATGACTGATCCTCGGGCAGGTCAGCTCCGGTGCAAGAGCATCTCTGGTGAAGCGCCTGGGGATCTTCCTCCTGCTCTCTCTTTTTCCTTTCCTTTCTTTTTTTTTTTTTTTTCTTTTAGTTTTCCTTTTTCCCCTTTTCCTCACAGAGCCCTGTATGGGAGGGAGCATGCATCACCCAAAGTCTGAGTGAGTTTCCATGAAAGCAGAGTGGTTTTAGAACATGAATGGAAACTCAGACACGTTATGCTAGACACGCTCCCCTTCCCGCAGGATTTATATCCACTCACAGACACTGGCATGTGCTGTGTATGTATATTTATATCTATGTGTAGATAGACACACTATCCGCATAAGAGGTGGAAATATTTGGACATCCGTGTAATTTCCTGCATCTTTGAGATTTTAAACTTCCCAGGACACTGGAATCTGGGGTAGGAGCGACCTGCTCGGCTTGTGCCCAGGGGCCTGAGGACAGAGGGTCATAATGAAAAGCTGAAGCTGGATGTGACTACCCCCTAAAGCCTCTTCCCATCATCCCTGCCCGTGGTTAGACATTTGTGTGAGCTCTGAAACTGAGGAGTGTTCTGGGTGATTGAAAGAAGTCAGAAAGAAGGAATCAAAGTAAAAATGTGGCCCTTCAATTACCAGAGGCTTTGGACCGAGCTCTGCCTTTGCCAAAGCTTGTCTGCATTTAGTTGGGAGATTCAGGGATTTAGAGAGCGCAGGGCTTGGTGCCAGTGGTGGGACGGCACCTCCAGCTTCATCCTACAGAGCTGCTGGTCCCCATGGCTGATCCCCGAGATGTTATAAACCCCTGTTTGGGATGCACTGGGGTGCGAGACCTCGGTGGAGATGGACAGGGATGCCCAGGCAGCCATTTGACTGCCCACGCGATGGATGAGAGAGGAGACGCAAAAGACTTTGGGGAACTTGAGCTGCAAATCTTCACAGAGTGGTGGAGGAGTGGACTAGAGTGAAAAGCCAATAGAAGGACTGATGCCAATAAAAAGAGAGAGAAATCTTCTAGCTTGTTGGAAGCCTTTACTTAAAAATGACATGGGTTTGAGCTTAGGTCTGGCAGCAAATTCCCGCTTCTAAGTGCTGGTGCCCTGCTTGGCCTTTGGGATGGGTGGTCAAAGTCTGGCTTTCCAAATGAAAAGGGGGATTTCCTGTCCCCAAGATACTGGGGATCATAGGGCAAGATGGAGCAGTTGTCCAACCTGCTCTGAAAGTGGCTTCTCCGCCTTGGTTTTTGGATTGTGTGGTGAACCTGGTGGTGAACACGTCCTTCTGATGCCTGCTTATCGGGAACAAAAGGGCCAGACCGAAAAACAAGACAGTTTTGAACAGTATGTGTAAAAATATATATGGTTGACATGGGCTCAACCTGTCAGCTGCACGATAGATGTGGTTAACGTGATGCTCCTGGCGTCTTTCCTGCCCAGGCATCACTTTGGAAACCGCTGCCCTTGTCTGCCATGTCCAGATCTGCACAAAATACAGGAATTCTGTTTTTTTTTCATTTTGTTTTTCTTATCGGCCTCAGTCGTTAGGTGGATGAGCTTCTACGTAGCCCCTAGCAAGCAAGAACCTTTCCCTCTTCAATGTCCAGCTCCCTAAGCATGACTGGTTGATCTCTTGCTCCTTCCACGGCCTCCAATGGGCTTCTTTAAAAAATATAAATACATCTATATATATGAGATTATTTCCTCGGAGGGAGGTGACGTTTTCCTCGTCAGCTCAGCCTTGCGCGGCGGGAAGTGCTGGGAAGACACGGAGTGCTCCCTGCCCCACCTTCCTGCCGGAGAGGAGGAACACCAGGTCCTAGGCTGAGTGCTTTAATAACACATTCCTTGAGAGACAAGATGTTCAGAGGGGAGGTGCGCTTAAGGAAATATTTGCCTGTTTGGCTTTTAAATTCTGCTTTTTTTTTTTTTTTTTTTTTTTTTTTTTTCCCCCAAATAAAAGGGAAAAAAGTCCCTCCGGCTGCCTTTCCAAAGGGGCTTTTTGCAGATGCCCAGCTCTGCAAAATGAGCTTTCTTCTCCTTGGCACTGCCCCATGAGCAGTATATCCATGGTGGCGGGCACAGGGCAAGCCCTGTTTTTTCAGATGGTTGGGAGAAAGCACCAGATTCGCTCGAGGTCACAGGACAGCCGGCAGTGGAGCCGGCAACCGATTCCCAATTCCCACGGAATAACAAGCAGACTGGGGCACGACCGGCAATACGTGAAAGGGGCCGGAGGTATGAAACCCCATTTGGTGAATCCCCTGCAAAGGAACTGTTGCACCTTGATGGATGAGGGTAATCTCACATGCACATCTTAATTGCCTCATTACTAGGAGGCACAAATAAACCCAATAATAATAATAACACCCCAAAAGCATGCATTTGCGGGCTGGTGTGGCGGAGGAGCTGCTGCCTCCCTGCTGGAGGCTGGAGCAAAGGCTGGGAAGGAGGAGCAGGGAATGGATGGTAGAGCCAAAGCCCGTTCCCGTGGGTGGCATCGAGCAGCAGTACCAAGCAGCCTTGCTCAGCAGCAGCGCATTTATTCCTCCATAAGGCACCCACATTTCACAGCTGGGGACATCTGGCCTGGAAGACGACAGATCACAAGTCTCCCGCTCCCCTGTTTGACACCGTCTTGGTGGCAATGAGCAGGGCCCTGCTCATCTCTAGCTTATCTTATCCTGGCTCTTCTGGGAGGCCAAGGAGCTGGTGGACATTGGAGCTATCTTTGGCAATGGCCTCTTCCCACTCGCAATGTAGATGCATGCAACTAATGTTATGTAACGTTAATATATAGCTTATTCCATTGAATTTAACATATTTATACTTTTGTCTTATCAGAATGCTACCTGAGGATTTCTCCTCTCTCTCCGTGTTTTCTGTTTTATGCTGACATCGTTATTGGTTTTCAGAAGCTATCATGTACCAGTGAGGATGTGAAGTTGAAAGGAGAAGTGGGCAACAAAGCAACCAGTAGCTTAAAAACAGAGGCAGCTGATGGACCCCAGGACTGGCTCCAGGGCTCGCGGTCCGTGGCTCCAACGGGCCCTGTCTGGGCCATTTCGGAGGTGCAGCCTTGGAGATGCTCCCTGCAGCCCTTCATAGCACTTGGAGATGCCAATTGCAGCCAACGCAGCTATTTTAGGTGCCCTCCACCCTTTCCCCTGCCCCGGGTTTATTTTCACACCGCCGTCATTTTCTATTTTAGAGGGGGAATTTGTGTTTAGCTGCTGTGCCACGCTGGACTTGCTTCACGTCCGTCACCTTGCTACTTTTTGTGGGTTATTCTGGTGACCCCCACCCTGGGCTTGGCACAGGAGGAGGACGAGGAGGGCAGGTAGAGGAACGGCAGCATCAGCATCACACACAGGAATCATAAGGTCATTTCTCAGACTCTGGGCCCCGCATGGCAGCAGGGAGCTGTCAAACCACCCTGCAAGGGAAAAATGCCCTTTCTGCAAACCTATGCAAATGGATTGCCTCCCTTGCTTCTCTTTTTCTTCTTCTTTTTTTTTTTTTATATTTTCCCCACCACCACATTTAAATTACATGAAACACCTTCAATTTTGCCACCATCCTATAAAGTTATCAGCTTCCCGGTTAACAGAAGCACATCTCGGGAGAGCCAGAATGGGAAGATAAAGGAAAATGAGGCCATTTCCACAGAAGAGAGCTATGCATCATTTTCGGCACAACAGCTGTCTTTTCCGTTTCCCACTAAATCGGGGGATTTATAATCGCCTCCCACCCTCGCTTCTAATTCCATTTTTCTTTCCCTCTTGCAGCTGCTGAGTGAACAATCCACAAATCAGGGAGACCTGAGCTGAATGTCCAGGAGAAATAATGAAGTCCTTGGTAATGAGACCTGAGGAATTCAGAGTGATCTCACAGTCTGCTGCTTTCCTGATCTCTTGCAGGTATGCTGATCCAGCAAGAACAGGTCAAAATTCCTATGGACACCATGTTGCTTGGACATTAACATTCTATCAAAGCAAAAAAAAATTACAAAAGATTAAAAAAATAAATGCAGTAGAGAGAATTGAATTGCATATGCTTATTATTAGGATGCAAAACCCGAGAAAGTGTGGGAAAACATATCTAAGGAATGGGGCCTTCCCAGGGGAAGCGACTACAAAGAGCTGAGCTAAAGAAGGTAGTTGATACTCCCTGATCTGAAGGAATGTGATCCTGGAAAGTCCCTGAACTGCGAGCATGAGAAAGTTGGGCGAGATAGAGTTGTAATTAAGCTTGTCAGTGAGAAAGAAGGACTTGTGCACAGACCAATGGTGTGAATACCTGCCTGTTATCCACAATCAACCAAGTGCGGTAGAAGACGCGTGGACAGTAGCATGTAACCAATTGTAGTGTATGCGTATGTGTGGCTAAAGAGCTTGCTTCTGCTTGTGTATATAAGTACGCTATTCGGGCTAATAAACAGAGCTATATGTAACTCACATTGAGTCGTCTGATGCTTCCGCAAGCCAGTCTCCCACAAGAAAGGAAGCTATCTCTTCCTCCCTGGCGTAGGGACTGGTTTACCATCTTCTGCTGTACTTGGATAATGCGTTGGATTTTCTGTCGTTTGTCAGCGATATTAAAGGAGGATTTTCGGTGGAGCATGTTGGGTTGTGAGGAGAGCGTAGCTAGTTAACATGATAAAGCACAGCACACTGTAATGAACCAATTTGTTTTAGACAACAGGTGTAATTACTTTGCAGATAATGTGCACGCCAGGGGATGCGGGGCTGAGATCTTTGTTCCTGAGACGAAAACACGGGCATCAGTGCCTGGAGCTAACAGAAGGACTCGGAGGGGTGTCCGTGGCGTGTTCGCTTCTGGGCTGGCTAGTTGGGAGCAGCATCCACCCAGGGGCACAAATAGTCCTGCTCTGTCCCTGCACATCAGCCCGCATTTGTGGTCTTCAGCTGGAGGCCAGCCAAGCCCTATCAGATCCTGGGATCTAGGAGAGAAGCGGCACAGAAAGGGGTGAGCTGGTGGGATGCAGGAGGTCAGACTGAGTGCAGAATGGGTGTGATGGGGGCCATCATTAGCCCTGGCACGGGCCATAAATCTTCACTTCTTTGGGCTATGACTGGCCTTAAGCATCTGGAGCCGAGATGGGGCTTCCTGCAGCACCCTGATGGCTGTGAAGGTCTCCCTAGGAGGACAGCAGTGAGCAATTGAATAACACATTTATCCCTCAGCACTTATCCCTCTGGACCTTGCCCTTACCCTCCAAGGGAGCCTGGCAGATTTGCTCCCTGAAATTTGGTCCCTGGCAGAGCAGCCTCCCCGTCTGGAGGTGCCCCTTGGGCAGCTGCTCTGTACTCTGCTCCCATTGCACCATTTTCCAAAGGCCTTTGCCCACCTGCTCCCACGCAGCAGCCGCTCGGCAGCGCTGATTAGGTGTGGGGAAGATAACGGCAAGGTCTCGGCTGCTGACTGACCCTGCGGAGGCAGAAGGCAACCACGGCCCATTCTCATGGGAACGCTTGCACAGTGCTTAGCAACTCCCAAGCCAGGGAGGATGGATGCCAGGAGAAGTGCAGCTAGGGTGGGATGGGAAGCTGCACATTGGCGCACAATGGCATCGAGTCCTGAGAAAGGGCTAGAGGTAGGGCTGAAGTCTTAGGCATAGACTGGCTTTTTTAGAGAATTACTGCTCAGTAGTGAAGTAGCTGCTATCTTCAGTAGGGCTTTTGGAGGTAAAACGGCATTAACGTGTTCTCTGTGTCCTGGGCGCTTCCAAAGGCTTCACGTAGTCTAAGCTATTCCGACTGCTTGATACATTCTGCATGTGACAGGACTAATGCATTCCTAACTCGCTGGAGGAAGTTACTCTCCTTTCCTGGGATTTCTCATGTGGAAGAGCTGTTGGAGCTGTTTAAAAGAGGAAATGTCTTACAGATTAAAACATGACAAAAAATAATGTTTTCCTTTTGGGTGTGAGCTTTGTTTCCGAATTCCACTTTGCAGCCGGTGTGGCTCTGGCAGGGGAAGGCGTCTGCCAGGCACATGGGGCATTTGATAGCACGATAACATGTCTGAACAGAATCAGGGCCAGAGAAAGCTCAGCTCTGTCGATTGTTCCGCGACGAAGTCGGGACGACCCAGGATGCATGCTATACGTAAGCTTTTATTGATCAAGTAGGCACAGTACTTCAGACCCCACGCTTGCGCGTGCACATGCGTGCACAATTCTCTCCCCGCTGAGTCCATCTTATATATTCTTCATCCTCATCATGGCTGCACGGTGATCCCTGATTCGCTGTTCCACTCGGTTCCTCTTCATTGACAACTTCCACGTCTTCACTTCCTTCAAGTTGTTTACCTGCTGCAGTCCATATCTTTCCAGATGGTTTCAAGGACATGGTAACTTGAGAAAGTTTCAGCTCTCAGACAAGCTGAAGGCCGTCTGACCAATTCTCAGTCCCCACATCTCCCCCTTTTTGTTTTTCTACAATGAATGCCACGTTTACCATCCACTGCAGGGCCCTTTGCAGACAGGATTGCAAACAGGGCAGCATTGCTAATACCATTGACACCATTCCCACAACAGTCATTCGCATTTTAATCCATGCCATCCTCCATCCTGGAACCCCCAATTACCCAGCCAATCATTGAACCATTCCCATTCATCCTTTTCCTGTAGGTGATTCATTCTGTCCTTGACGCAGGCCTCCACATCTCCTCCTTCTTTATTTAACTACTGCACTGCCATAGCTATTTTTACATGATCAATCAATCAATCATTGAATACATAACAAGAAGCAAAGCAGACACACTAGCAATAAGCAAAATACTGTTAGTTCAATAATTAGATACCTTACAACTTGACACGGCTAAGCAAAAGCTTGTTTAGTTTCTCGTGCCCTCTTGGTTATAAGGCCTTGCTCGCTGGACCAGGGCCTATGCAGTGTCAGGGTTAACTGACTGGCCATTTCAACATCTTATCCCATAGCCCGCCCCCCCACACCTTTTTTTTTTTTCTTGCTGCAGAACGT
>VWPW01002850.1:0-10854 GCA_013389825.1 Crypturellus undulatus | reverse complement strand
CTCCCCAAAATCCCATGCAATCCCTCCTAGCTAAAACTATTCCACTGCAACTCCCACCAGGAAAAGAGGAGCATCCCTGGGGCCATCGTCACGGCCCAGCCTGGCCACGATGCGGTGCAAGGTGTGGGGATTATTAGGTTATTTCCAGAGGTCCCATCCAGCCCAGCTCTCCCGTGCTGCCTTGCTCTGCTGCAAACACGCCGGCCAGCAAGGGACCATCTGGGACTGCCACGAGGGCAGCTCCGCACAGGCAGTTCCACCTTCACCTGGATCCAGCTCCAGTCTTGTTCCAGCACGGAGCGCGCTCCTGGCTTCCTCCCAGGACAGCCCTGGCTCTACAGGACAGCAAACCTGCATGTCATGCAGTCATGCAGCGGCAATTTTAGGATTTTAGGGTTTTTTTCCTGCCTTCCACTTGATAAAAAGAGTCTTTTGAACTCCAGGAAACCCCGTGCAGGAAGGATGTGCGTGTCAAACTTCACTGCACTGTGAAGGAAAAGGAAATGCTCGATGAAACTTCAGCCATGGATTTGTAGGGCACCGTCTCCTTGCACACGCAGAGTTACTCAGAAACCCGAGAGGGAGAGAAGAAAGAAAATGCTACCACCAAGTGGAGGGAAGCAGGCAGGAGAAAGCAGAGCAAGAGACAGCCCCGCGAGCCCCACGCTGCTCCCAGGATTTATTTGGGAAGAATAAACCCCTACATTATATTTACCTGGTCATCTTCTATATAGGAGCAAAATGTCCTCCTTGGTGGGTTTTCTCCTCCCCCTTGCCGATGTTCCTAGGTTTAGCAGTGCTATATGGAGCGTAGGAGTGCACAGAGCCGCTCCGCACGCACGGACATACACAGCGCGTGGATGGATTTATGGAAATTCAGGTACGGAAGAGCACTTGTCCGCCCCAAGGTGCTCTGCTCAGTTTGTTGGCCAGATGTCGGCTTGCTGCTTCAATGTACTTCCTCCTCCGCCCGGGCATTTTTAACACCAGAGGTTTGGTGTGTTATTTTGCAAGAAAATAATACCTTTTCCCAGTGCAGACTGGGGAAGGGAGCAGAAACGCTGGGCAGGAGAGCAGTGCACAAGAACACAGCCCTAGGGCCTCGCGGGAGCCCGTATGACCACTGCAGGCTCCTAGCACCTAGGAGATAAATTTATTTCCAAAGTTCACATATATTTTGACCATTCACATACTGAATAGCAGTTTGTTTCAAACATTTATTTCCTAGATTACCAAATATAGATGGATTCTATGGACTAGGATCTAAAAATGACACAGTTATTCTCCAAATAAGAGAGTACAAGGACCAGGAAAGTACAGATGATCTGAAGCAACACTGCTCCACTTTGCTTGTGCCTTTTCTTGCATGTCGGGGGTTTTATGCAGGCTAAGGGCTAGGGGTGACAGTGACTGCAACAGCAGCACCCAAGAACCCACCTGCTCAAGGGTGCTGGACCCAATGGGTGACGGCTCAGCAAGGGGGACACCGAGGGCAGCGTCCCAGGACTGACAAACCGGCTGCCACGATCCCCCCCGAGCTGCCATCGCGAAGCAACACGCATCTGGAATAGGAAAAATTAGGTTACCTGCTAGATTTAGCAAGCGAGACCCTCCACAGACCTCAGCTCCCACTTAGGCTATTAAACAAAATGCTGAGATTTTTCCAAACGCACCTATTCTGCACGCCTGGTGATTATAGCAAACACGCACGCGGTTAGGCAGCATTCCAACCTTTCTTTTTTTTTTTTTTTCAAATAGACAATGCTTTAAAAAAAAACCCAGAGGCTAAAAGGGCTGAGGTGGGAGGAAAAAGTCCAGCTCTAAATGGGGAAATCATTCGAGACTGCAGAGAGGAAAGGCACTAAAAGCTGCCAGACGGGAGCAGATCCAAGCGGAGCGAGGTGACAGGGAGCGACCAGGCAGCGGCCGGGCCACGTGCTCAGGCTCGGAGATGGAGAGGACAGAGCCGAGGGCACTGTCCATCCTGGAGCTGCTCAGATCCAACAGGAAACGCGAGAGATGGGGAGCCGGCCGCATCCCTGCAGGTCCTCGCGCTCTGTAAAGATGTGCAGATTTTCCCCAACCTAAATAAGGCTGGCAAAATGTCTGTCCCTATGGCAACAGGGAAAAACAAATGGATTTGAGAGGTGTCTGATATTCGTAACGCATCAAAATTGCTGTCGCCATGGCGATGCGATTTATAAATGAATTTAGGCGCCCGGGGAGCAATTAGTGAGCGAAACGCCGCGGCGCAGAGGTGAGCGGCCGCGGTCGGGCACCTGCCCGGGCACAGGGGACACCGGCAGCGGCTCCGAGGGGTTGGTCCCCAAAAGGAGCTGCCAAACCGGGCACGGGGCATGGTAAAACCCCACGGTCGGCACAGGGGGACAGCGTGGCCCAGGCTGAGGGTCTCAATGCCACCCGGGCGACTCGACACCACGGAGAGCCCTTGGAGGAGCAGAACAGACACCTCTGCATCCAAGACACCTCTAAGAGCGAGTGACTTCAGCCAAGCTCCGAGCCCGAAGCACCGTGCGCCATCCCCCGGGAATTAATCATTTGTATCCATGTTCGCCCGTATCCGCGTGGGAGGCGAATTTTACAGCAGATCACGCGCAGAGCGGAGTTGGACAACGAGCACTTACTCTGAGTTAAAAAGACGATTAAGCTTGAAAAGCAATTAGGTAAATTCACTGAGGAGTAACTCATCAGGAACTTTTAAAAGAGAAAAATACTGCCTGGCTCAGAAGGGCCACAACGACGGATCCCCGGAGCTGGGAGCTGCAGCAGCGAGTGCCATGGTGCTCCCATCCCAGGCTCCTGCTCTTCCCAAGGGTGTTTGCTGGTGACCGTGGCCCAAGGGACGCTCTGGCCAACGCGGGTCTGTGGTGACATTGGGTGCAGACCACAGTGCGCTATGTGGATGTCAGATCTCATGCGAAGCAACAGCCAGACCAGCCCCATGCAGGAGAGGCACCGCGAGCAGCCGGGCTGCAGGGGAAGCAACTACGAGGATCTGCACTGCACTTGGCTTCCTTTCACCTCGCTTCCCATCTCCTTTCAGCAAGTCAGGGGAGAGGTCAGCTGGCAAATAGCAGCTTTTCCACAATATTCCCGCAGTAAACTAAGCTCAAAGCGGAGGGCTTTGCCCCAAGGCAGCCGTAGCGCGGTGACGGCGCTGTCCCTCCGTCCACGGAGCAGCAGCCGCGAACACAGCCGGGTGCAACACACACGTCTGGCTGCGCCTCTGCTACCGACACCGAGCGCGCTGGGGGCAATTAGGAAGCTCGTCCTCGGAGGGCATTCGCACAGTGATTCACGTGGGACATCGCACGCGTCCAAGCAGTGGGTACTCATTTCTGAAAAGAAAATCCCAATTTCTGACTCTTTACTTTTTTCTTTTTTTTAACACTCTGCTGATTTCATCATGAAGAGAAGAGTATGAAGCCACTTTCTAGGAGTGACTTGACCCTACCGAGGTCCCAAGGTGCGCAGAACAGCCCATGAGGCTGCTGGAACTGAAGCACCCGAGTCCAGGACCTTTTCCAAATTCTCCATCAACCCCAAATGTGAAAGGTGCAAAAGATGCCCTAAAACCATAGTGCAGAACCTCCCAGGGAGTGTGACAGCGCTCGGGTCAAGCCGCACGCTGTGTCCTCGGCAAGGGTGGCTGCCACGTGTGTCCTCGAGGGCTGCAGACACCGCGCGGAGCAGCCGTCCCCTTCCCACCCCAACCCCGCGCGGCTGCCAAGGCAGAGGCAGTTCACTCCGTCTGCTCTCGTGCTCAGCAGCGCACCAGAACTCCCCTTGGTTTCCCCAAAGACGTTTTGTAAAGGTTAGAGGATGCGTTTGCTCAGGTTGTTGGCAACGAGGATCATGAACTCATAACCACAAACTCCCAGCCTGAATCAGAGGAACAAGAATAGCTAAATCTTCAGAAAAGGGCACTGAGATAAAACCGAGACAGATCAACCGTTAATTCTAGTCTGGGATCCTGCCTGGGCAGGAACTGCCCCACTGAAGCTTTCTGCAGATGCAGCAGCAGCAGCTCCACACCACGATACCGGGCATAACTCCAGGGGACCCTTTGTAGATGTCTTATGTGCAAACATATCCGAAAATTAGGGACCTGATGCCACACAGAAAACTCTCCTGACAGCAGTTTTTATAGGAGAAATGACATAAAATAAAACTCAACTGTCATGCCGAGGATGCAAGCCCTCGGTGTGAACCTCTGGTGCATCAGGAAGCAAGCCGGCCTCCCCTTCCACAGTTAAGATCGCTGCAGTTATAATACGCCGCACGACACTCGGCAGTACGAAACTCAATTAAGCTTCAAACTTGTAGAAGTGCAAAAATCCACGTGGCTCCATTCCCGGGGACTGCAGAGGGGAGCTGATGAAGCCGCTGCTTCACTGCAGCCCCTCGCGCTCCCCGAACCGCCCCGAGCCCAGCGGGGTCCCCGCCGGGCGCCAGGGCCTCGCACACCCACACGACTCTTCATCTGGAAGTTTAATTTCTTCCTCCTCCTTCTCCAGAAAAGTGCAACTTCATTTTAGCTATCGCTGACCAGAGAAAACCCTCCGGCAATATTTAAACAGAAAAAAATGGCATTCAGTCGCAGCACAAACATTTCAGTGCTATTATCAAATTGTGCATATATACATACATAATCACACCTACTAGAATAACCAGTTTATACCAAGCAGCTCAGTGAATCCAGTCTGTCTGCTCACTGAATTTCCATGACCATCTGAAAATGTATTTTTTATAACAATTTACCAATTGCTATTCTTTAGATTCATAAGTATCTGAAATTTATGCTTTGCTCTCCAGCTGGGGATATTATCTGGTACTTGCTGCTGTGATTGGGCAAACTTATAGGCTCTTTTGGCATACTTAGTTGTGCATATGCATTTCAAAACCCTTTTTTTCCCTCCACCATTTTTTCCCCACATGGTTGTGTCATTTGTTTTCTGGGTGAAATTTATTGTTACATGCAAAATTTATTAACTTATTAGTGAAGTAGGTAGAAAAGGCTGGAGGTGAATTAATTTAAGTAGTTGAGTGAATAGATGAGAAACTTTCCCATTCACAAATAGCTCATCCAGAATGATCAAAACTATATTACCCCAGACTGAAATACTCTGACACCGGAGTTCATTTCACACACACTAGTAGCAGCTTCTGCTCATTGACTCATGCAAGCAGTGCTGATGCTCCCTTGCAAAATCAGCCAGCTGCAACAACAGGGGAGGCCACCTGCAAGCAAAATATCCATGGATAGAAGAATTTCCATAGGTACGGAGAGATCCAAGTGTTTGTCTCCACAGAACAACTGGAATGGAAATTAAGAAACGAGCAGCAGGAAGTGCGAGTTAAGAGTTAGGTACAAAAAAAAATTAAAAAAAAAGAAACACAACCCTTAACAAACCTAGAAATCAGTTTTCAGGAATTGCACACTAAGATAGATCCCCCAAATCCAAGATTTCCTAGATCTAAAAAATTAAAATGAGACTACCTGGCAATTAATGGCAAGCACAGTCTCTCCTCTTGCAGCAGGCCCCTGCAAAGTGTGCATTTTCTGGCTATATATTTCTCCTGAAGGCAATAAAGTCTTCTTATGTGCTCTTCAGATGAGAGAAATTCTCTTTTAGACGACAGAATATGTCTCTTGAAAGAGCGACAGAGTTTGAAGACCATCTGCTTTGAGCAACTCATAAAAGAAGAAAAAGAACAGGGAAAAAAAATAAAAGCAAAATATAAACAAAAGGGGAAACTAAACCATCTAAAAATGGTTATAAAGAAACGCAGAGCTAGAGACAAGGCTGTAAAAGGGCTTCCAGCTCCCAGTGAGGACTCCAAGCCAGGCAGGGGCAGACAAAGGGAGGGAGGGATGTCCCATCCCTCTTGCCCCAGGCACTGCACACACAGAGGGTAGTAAATACCCCCTCTGGGGTATCACCAGGGCTCAGGGTTTGGCGTTTTGGTGCTTGACGCTCCAGCACGGACACACAGGACAGTTCCCAAAGGAGAACAACACGCTTTGGCCAACCCCAATGATCCTCACCCCTACAGAGCATTTCTCCATAGGGATCAGCCTAGAACAGGATTTCCACGCACCCCCACGCACATGCTTTGTACCAGAGGGTCCATTCCAAACAAAAAGTTGCATTATTCATGCCCTATGCGTCTATCATTTATGCCCTATGCATCATCTACGCCTTGCTCATAGCAGTTATAGTTTCTCTGATGAAGTGCAAACAACGCTCAATTGGAATAAGGGATCTTGCACGCTTTGCAGAGGTTTATAGTTCAGCAGCTGTTAATCTTAGATCTTTATTTGAATTTATTCCTCTGGAAATGATTCCAGATAATAGTCTGACTCTACAGGCTGAAAACCTTTAAAGTGATACAAGTCATAAAATAAACATCAGCTAATGATACACAACACAATTTAATGTATGGTTCATTACTTTTCCTTGTAACACAGAGTGGTAAACGGGCATTCATTTACATTGCAGCTTGAGACTGCCCCTTTGCTGAAATTGTAGAAAAGCGTTTTTTTTTCCAACAAGGAAGTAACTAATGTATAAGTAATGCATACCTTTACCTCTTTCCTTAATATACCTACATCCTTAAAATGGGATTTCTCTCAAAACAAAGTCAGGTAAAGCTTATTCTATCTGTAAATTTCATTTGTTTTTCACAGTTTTCCTTTAGTTTTTCTGATTAACTGTTCATCAACTGGTTGTTGAACACGCCTATGAATTCCATGATAAAAGGCCTCCAATGACCAGCAATTAAGGAGGAGATATTACCCAGCAGATATAACCCAGATGGGCTGGAGGCTCGGCTTTCTGAACGATCTTTATGTTTGTATTCATCCTTAATTAGAATGAAACATGACAATATTCAAACTCCCCCCAAAATAATATTCTGGAACACTGATAATTTGAGACTAGGGACAGAGATATAAGAACTTCTTGTATTAGAGAGAAAAAAATGTTCATATGTTTATAAGATAGTATATTCCAAATACATCACCACAGAAAACTGACCCTGACCTACTACTACCACTTTGATTCCAGAGTAGAAAATACCTAGTTTTAAAAGCATTTCAATTTTTATGGAATGTATATTCATATTCAATATGATTCAACTCTATTTTTTCCAGAAGAATTGGATTATACTACAGTTATACACAGGATTATAGCAGTTAGATGGAGCTCCAAGGATGCCTTTTTTACTCTTAAGCTCACAGCTGTCCAATCGTACTGCAATTATTTCAGGAAGCCACAAATTTATTCTAAAAGAGACAAAATTAACTTTTGCTACGATTAAAATCAAAGAAGTATTTTTTCCACTTAAAATCTTTCTAGCATTTGTTATCCCTCATACTCATGATCCCTTGGCCTTGCAAAGCACCAGGTCAGTCCTTGTTACACAGGAGTTGCCTTGGAGGAAGTTCTGAGTTGCTCTTTTATATCTCAAACCGTTTTCTTGCTATAAACACTTAAATCCATATGTGCCACCTATCCATATAGCACTCTTAATGCCATTCATTGACTTTTCATCTCTCTCATACTAGGAAAAGGGCGGTGTTAGCACAGCCATGGGAATTTTACCAATATTTTCGTAAAAGGCTGCATGTCACAACATTACAACCATCTAAGTGACAGTATCATTACAGTGTCTAATGCCAAAGGATCCGTGACATTCCCTCTCTACATTCCCAAGGCCAACACCAAACACGGCACAGTCTTTTCTGGCCTTTACCCGGCTAACCAAAACCAGTGCTTCTTCCCTGTCAGGCTACCTCATTCGTGTTATTTCAGCTCCGTGTGATTAGGTGGTTCCCAAGGGGCTGGCCCCAATCTCTCTTCTCCACTTCATTATCACAAAACCCCTTTGATGTTAAGCAAGCTCTAATACTAATGTGTTTTCACAGCACCATTTCTGCTCCATTTTCTAATATTTTCATCGAGACATTCGTTACATTAAGAAAAAAGAACACGGGATTATATTATAGCTTTTTGGAGCAGTAAGAAGACATTACTCAGTGCAGACTGAGACCTCTATGACTGATCCAGGACACTTTATTGTAAATTCAGATCAAACACGGAGCTACAGCCCAAAAGAGAAAAAGAAGAGACATAAGATGGTGTTAGTAAGAACACAGAAATGACTTAGGGCGGTTCTGGGGGTGAAGGAGAAGCCACAGCCACCTTCACCCTCACACTTCCCCCAGCAACAGGAGGCTGGACACAAAGAAAACGGCCCGAGAAGATCCTCCCGCTTGGCGTTACCTGAAACAGTGGGTTCCCCCTTCCTTTATTTTGGGGCCTTCCTGCATATTATCACTGATCGGTTCAGTTTTAATTTAGGAACAGAAACTGGGACTAAGTTTCTGCCTAGGATAGACTCCAAACACACACAGAAACACAAGGCCTCTCTTCTCTGACCCTGGGCACCCTGATGCCCCAGATCCAGAACTGGCTTGTTAGAGCTGGAGGGAGTGATAATACCTTTAATCTTGATCATACTCTATAATTCTGTTTTTTAAATCATTTTGTGCTGCATTTCTTACAGTAAATAATTATTAAATATCACTTTTTTTTCTTTTATTGCAGTTCCAAGATTATAAGCGAACTATTTTAGCACAAAATTTTGCCTCTAAGCACTCTCCATGATGGAGAGCTTCAGGCTCTCAGCAAGCAGGTCTGGACCCCTNATTATTAAATATCACTTTTTTTCTTTTATTGCAGTTCCAAGATTATAAGTGAACTATTTTAGCACAAAACTTTGCCTCTAAGCACTCTCCACGATGGAGAGCTTCAGGCTCCTGGGTCACTCCTCTCAGCAAGCAGGTCTGGACCCCTGCAAATCCTTATCCCAAAAGCTTAGGCAGGAAAATTCTCAGAGAAGAAAGAGAAGCCAACATCACAGACATTTCCATGCGCAGCAAAACTCTAATTTTTGAATGCCGGTCACTTGCCTGGAGGTTGTTATTGTAGTCGGGCATCAGGAGGAGATAGCGAGTGGAAGACACGCAAGCGCTCAGGCTGGAGCTTGATCTCTTCTCTGATCCCAGCTAGTCAGGCTTCAGGGCAAGGGGAAAACGAATACATTATAAACAGTTAAAAAGTGTTTTTGAGACTAGTTATCAGATAAGTGGGTTGCAGTGAATATACAGCAGAGCATCAGGACGCCACGAGCCCAGAGCCGCAGAGTGGAGCCTGCAGAACCCACAGCAAAGCCCCAAGAAACTGCCCCCCTTTCTGTTCAGAGCTGGTGTTCTAGCCACAACTTGCCCCTGCATCATTCCACGAGGCTTCGGATGCCCAACCTGCTTTTACTTTGCCGGAGCTTTCACATTTTTAAGTTAAATCCAACAACCTGTGTTTTAGACACGTGGCCGCTTTAAATGTTTTGGCCCAAGCAGACTATGGCATCAGGGAGCCGGCCCAATGTTCCATCCACTGAACGATTAGGAAACGACAGAACCCACTGCACAAAGGAGATGTGCTCCTGTCTCATCTATTTTTATTTTTAAATTTTTCAATTCAGAACAGGCTTTGAAAACGAATTTCTAGCGAAGCGAAACCACCCAAGGGGAATGCAAATGGGAGCTGGGATGCAGCTGCCGCCGGATCTCCCTCTACAACTATCCCAGTTCTAATCTATTGCAAAATTAGATGTATAAAGATTATGACAGAGAAGGCACTGCAGACCAGGATTTAAAATTCACCTGCTAAATACATGGTTAGCTATACCGAAAATGCAATTTAGACCTGCTAGGGTAGTACCAGGCCTGAACTAACATTGACTGCTAATTAGAAAAACACTGCAGGACATTATGATAATACACAGCTTTCTAAATCCAACATGTTCTGGATTGCTTCAATGAGGGGAAAAATGGAGAGTGGTAATGCATCTTTGAAAAGATCCTTAAACAACAACAAAAATTTTAAATTCACCAAAATTAAAAAATAAATGAAAGAAGTTTGCCTGCACTTTCAACCAACAAACCTGCAGATTTCCCTTCACATTTTTTACTTGTTTATGTTGCCTCTGATGCTTTCCCCATCCTTTTTTTGCCACTCTTTCTCATAAATAACTCCATAAATAGCAGCTAAAGCTTCCCCACGAAGAATGCCTTGCTTTGGGTCAACCCTGAGCTCTGGACAAAGGGTGTAATTTTTCAGCTAATTCCATGGAGCAGTTTCATAGTTTCTCCCAGTCGTCTTAAAAGCCACACAAAGCTCTCGGGATCCCGCAGAGATCCCAGCACGGCTGCCCCTGGCTGCTCTGAGAGGCTGGAAACCGAATCGGTGCCGTGAGAGTAAAAAGGAATTTTAATTCTCAGAATATTCTGCAGCTCCTGCGTGAGGATATTTGAGGTTTTCTATCGCTCGGGTGTAGCTCCAAGTGCAGCTTGCTCTGCCCTTTCCCAGACTTTCTCTGCGTGGGGAGATGGACACCAGGACGGATTTGGATATGGGAGATGCTGCTCCCGAGAGGGTCCCTGAGGCCGAGGAAGAGCAGGGGGTGCCCATGGCTCAGCTCTGCACCCCCAAACCTCCCGTCCGTGAGGAATTCCATCCGCCTGCCCGGACCTTGTCCATGAAACACCCAAGGAGTGCTGCAACCCTGCTGGGGGCTGCAAGGGCGAGCGGGGCCGCGGCCACGAGCGCGGCCACCGCCGTGCCCTGCCGATACCCGCAAGAGCAACGACCCGAGGGCCCCGTCCTGCCTCTTCCTGCCCCCTCTGCAGCTGCAGATACCACCCCTCTCCCCCAAACCATGCTTCATGTGCATGAAACACCACCCCTCGTGCACAGAACCGTCTCC
>VWPW01002849.1:0-15999 GCA_013389825.1 Crypturellus undulatus | reverse complement strand
TACAGCCTAATTGCAATGCTACACTCCACAATTACAAGGAGAGGGCACAGCGGCTGCCTCTGCAGCTGCCAGCGCAAGGGTGAGCGGTTGGCAATGTCTCTCCTTGCACTGCTAGCCCCAATACTCCTCCAAACTCCATGAAAACTAACCTGGATGCTCAGTGCATAGCAGCAGTCATTATCCCAGGCCCATAAACCCAGGAGAGGAACACAAGGACCAAAAAAATATATATATTTACCTATTTGTTTATTTTTAACAACCACAACTTCCCAAGTCTCCTGTTTTTAACTCATTCCTTAATTCCAGCCTGATTTTGGATGCCGTTTGCCAGCTGCAGAAGGTTTCATGGAATCGCCCTTTCTATCCCATCGCATCCATCCTTTGGCTGGCAGAATCATGTGCAATTTTGCATCATAACATTATTTCCCTGGAAAAATACTATAGATTCACTAAAACTGGCCAGGAAAGGGTATTTGGCTGCAATGGGTGGAATTGCCCCTCCAGCTCCTCCTAAGCCAGGAGGATGTGGAGGCAACATGAGTTATCCCTGTCCCTCGTGTCATTTTGAACTTCCCAACCTCAATATTCTTGCATGGAGCTTTCCACGCGGGCTGGATTTCACTGCCTCTTATTTAATTACTTTGTAGATTATGTTTAATTTACAAACAAGAATTTAGTAAGGGAATAGGATGCCGCAGGCGGGCGGGTGCTTAGAAAGGTTCAGGATGGTTTGGGAGGCGAAGGAGGCTTTGCTGGCAGAGCAGTTTAGCAAGTTTAGTGACCCTATTTGATGCAAATCACATAGTTTTNTTTAGTAAGGGAATAGGATGCCGCAGGCGGGCGGGTGCTTAGAAAGGTTCAGGATGGTTTGGGAGGGGAAGGAGGCTTTGCTGGCAGAGCAGTGCATGTTTAGTGACCCTATTTGATGCAAATCGCATAGTTTTTACTCTCTTCTGCACTTTATTCTTCTAGGAGCTTGCATATACCTATAGATATGGCATATAAGTATATATATTTGTGTGTAGCACTTGGAGAATATAGTTGCATCCTCACAGCCTGAATTGCAGCTTGCTGGATTTTGTCCCTTTATTTCTAGTTATATCCGCATTTTCCAAACATGCAGTTCCTCTGCATCCTGGATATGGCACGTTTTCCATACATCTGGCCTTGCATCCCTATGCGTTTGTCAATACTCTACGTGTTGAACCTACTTTTTTAGTTTTCTTGGCATTCTTGGTTCCAGTAACAGGCGTTTTGGGTCTCTCTTCTCTTCCATGGGGTGAAGATGAGCTTATTCTAGGGTCATTTAAGAAAAAGTCCTGCACAATTTGCAGCAGGAACCTGTTATTATGCAACTTGCAAACCCACTGGCAGTTTGTGCACATACCTCATGCTGCAAACTCATCTCTTATTTATTATCCCCCATTTAAATGAAGTCACTTTTACTGTGGCTCCAAGGCATCTTTTCCCCCTTGAATCTCTGTTTCCAATTAATTTCCCCCAGATGTCATTAGCTTGTATTTTCCAGGTTGCATCTCATTTTGTTTTCTGTCTTTTTGGTTAATAACAAAAACATAAAGGGTCACTTTGAGTCGGAGGAACTAATGGGTAATCATGAATATTAGGGAAGCTTGAAAAATTATTAAGGTGATGAAATCTTTCTCATGCTACATGCTAATGAAAACCCAGCGTGTGGCTGTTTCTGATATAATTCCTTTCTCAGACTGATTGAAATATCATTGTGAAGGCTTTCTGCTAAAAATATGCATTCGAAATGTATATACATTTAGCCTGCTGTGAAATTGGAATGCTTTTTCCTCCTTTTGATGAACTCTCCTATAAATTGTGCTTGGTTGATGTTTGTAAAATCTTATAAAGCTGCTTTTGCTTGGCATTTTATGCATCTTAGAGCAGGAGGATTCGAGCACCCGGCTGAGTGTGCAGATATTTTGCCTGTGAGACCTCCTGCTTTGGGCACTTAATGCCTGGACCAGCCTCCCTCGTGGGTCAGCAGCTGCAGAGTGAGGTTGGGAATGGGATCCTGCTGCTTTAGAAGCAACAAAATATATAGGAAATATTACGTGGGTTTTTCAAAATGACTTTTCTCGCCTAATTAAGAAGTTACACTGCTTCAGGGGAGCTAATGTGGGTTTTACACTATCTTACACCAAGATGTTACACCAGTAAGACGGGTTCTTCACATGCAACAGATCTGCGTTGGTGGCATTGCCAAAGGGGCATCGTGTGGGGGGATATAAAGGAACAGAAAATAGTAAAAAAATAGTGAAAAGAATGAAAAGCGTGAATGGCAGTTATTCATTTCAATGCAAGAGAGAAGGAATCGGGATTTTCCTACCCTTTAATAAGGCTCTCAGTCTATTTATAAACTGCCATCAATGTGTGGCTACACACTCGGCAAGTCGGCAAAATAAAGACAGATGGCAAGAGGGGAATTCAAGGGTTGTTTTAACGCAGCGGGAGCGCTCCGGAGCGCTTCGCAGCTCTTGCTGGGGTTGGATGGCAGTGCAGACACCCCTACTACACGCTACTACATGTGTAGTAATCGAGGTGGAATGTTTTGTTACTAAGAGATAAGGCAAAATGCCTTGGATAATAATTTCCATGGCACTGGAAGGGCTGCTACTGCAGCCCCTACAATTTGAGGTATCTGCTTTCACTCATGTGAGCGGTTTTAGTTAATTATTAATTGCAGCATGGATTATTTCTCCATTTCCATGTTATTTGAGGTGCCTTAACATAAAATCAGGAGTGTAGGACATGAGCTCTGCTTGCTTGGGACGCTGGCCTGAGTGTTATCATTGTCAACAAACCAGTATTTGGGGACAGCAAGTGTCTCCCTCGTGTCATCTTCTGCCATCTCATCTCAAGGTTAGCATAAGATTAAGATAGAATTGCATGAAATAAAGGTTAAGATAGAATTGCATGTAATAAACCTGGAGTGATTATTGTGCTTTTAAGAAATAGTGAATATTATTTGGATGGGTGTATTTTTGGGTGGTTTTCCAGCAGTGCTGTTGCAATTCTGTGCTGGTTGCTTTGCAATGCACGACCAGGGACCAGGCTGAATACAGTCTTCATTGCCTTAAAGATTGAAGTTCACATGATTAACAAAGGTAAATTGGATTTCTAAGCTTTCTAAATTTAATATTTTAAAATAATCCATAACAGGATTAATCGCATATGCCCAAAAGTGCACAAAATAGGACTTCAGCCAAGTAACGTCCCTACTTTGTCCATATGAAGCTATTTGTGGCAGTGCAGGACAGTGAGGGTCAACACGGCACGAGGGAGATGATGATGAAGATCCACATCCTTTAGGGCTTGTTCGGAATAATCCCATGTGCCACAAACTCCTGCGGTGAAGGAAAGGCCACTGCTGTCCTCTTTCCTTTTGACAAACCTGTCCCAAATGTTTTTCTCTTGGTGGGAACTATAGGGTGGTAGTTGAGAAGTCTCCAAGAAGGAAAAGCTGCTGCTGAGCAGATCATTCTCCCTAGGGAAAATTTTCCAGGATCATTTTCCCCAGGATTCTCCTGCTGTTTCCCATCACCTTAAGGCCACTCTTGGGGCTTCGTGGTCCACGTGTCTTGCAAATGCTGTCCCCAAAACGTCCCAATGGCTCTGGAGCCCGAGTCTGCAAGAGCTGCAGCAGGGATCCGGCTCGGCGATGTTGTCATAACAACAAACACGGGTTGGAAATGCAGATTTTATTTTTTTCCTCTTTACTTGTGATTGAAAGCTCGGTAAAATGGGGGATTTGCTGTATGGGGATTGCACCTATTAGAATAAGAATCTGATAACAGAAGCTGGTAGGATGCCCGAGGGATAAAGAGTATGATTTATGAAGCATCTAAACCAGGAATTATAGACGTTTGTAGGAATGTCTGTCTAGCTATTTCTATTTCGCTTGTACGAATGGCATCACCGCAGTGGAAGCTCTTGGATGTCTAGACCAAATGAACCATATATTTCTTTTACCGCAATTGGAGCACAAAGTTTTGGGCTTGCTCTAAAATGAGTGGAAATTATGGGATTTTTGGTGTTCTTTTCAAAGCAAGTTTCATCCCTTTGAGTAGCTTAACTGAGTTTGCTGTGTAACTTTTAAATAGCCTCTACCGATTAAAAAATGATGTTTAAATTGGCTAAGCTAAGAGTCATGCTATTCCCTTCCATCTGTCACTTCATTAGTGACGCTGCCACCAGCATGGGGATTGCTCTGATTTTCGCACTGCGGTGACAGAGAGCCGGTTTTGGCCCCCAATTTAAGGTAAATCACACGAATTGTATCCAAGTGGGTGCAAAGGGCCCAGCTGGGTGTTCCCCACTGGTTTAATCTGCTCTGTATGTGAAATTGTGCTTGTCCTGTGACACCGCTGCAAGCCCATCACGGTACCGGCTACAAGGAAAGCTCAGGATAACGGAGCACACGTATTTCAGGGACCATTTCTGCAATTTTGGTGCACGAGTTTTGAAAATGATGCCAAATCCTGAAAACCTGCATTGCAGGATAGCAGAGTTTTGCACAAAAAATGTGCCCCGAATTACATCTCTACTTGCTCAACCGGCTCTTTTAGCAAAATCCTGACCGCTGAACCCAGTGCTGTCCCCCTCTGCCTGGGGGAAGAACAGTGGATCCAAAGCTGGGGTCTCCCGAATGCCTTTGTGGGTTCCTCTGGCCAAAGTTATATCATCACAACTGTCTTTGCTCATGATTTATCCTTCCTGGCACCCCAGTGCATTGAAATCTCTTCGCATTCACATGCTCAGCTTGGGCTGTGATGGATTCTGCTTTGATATCGGGCCTGTCACAGGAGAGCTACTTCTTGATACAGCATCCAATAAAAGCCCAATCTCCCCAAAGAGGGATTTAACAGTGAATTTGAAAATGTATCCAGTGCAGCCCGCGCGGTAAGTGATTATATGTCTTATCCGTCCCTTTCCGTGCAAGGGCAGGGAGAGGGCGCCGGGTGCCCACGCTGCAACGAGGAGCTCGAGGGATTGCGGAGCGCCTTCCCGGCGCTCCGTGCTCCCAAGGGAAGAGCAGGGTGTACTGAAAACGGGGGTTATATGGATTGTCACAGTGCAGCGTCCCTGAAATGCCACCTGCCGATGGGGAGGATGCTCCTGCGAGCATCCTGTGAGTGCAAATGCACCCACAGCCATCAAATTCCATGGGAAAAACAGGTGGAAAAGCATGATTTTCGGTCTGTTTTGCAAATAATGCCGTCAGCAGCATATAGCCAGGTGCCCTCAGGGCCTCGAGCTGCTGGGGTGTGGGAAGAGTGGGAAACCTGGAGCCACTGGCAGCGGGAAGGGAAAACCCAGGTCTAACCCTATGCCCTGTCTGCGGCACCATCAGGAGCGAAACCCAGTGGACTCCAGTGCCTGGCCACAGCCTCCGTTCCAGTGTTTTGCATCCATAAACCAGCAAATCGAGCTCTCCGCGGGAGAGCTGACCTGCTTTCCCTGCGCTTTTGGGTGCAATTCACGTCTCAGGTTGCCTCAAATGTCAGAAACCTTCTTCCTTGCACTGATGGGCTCGGTGATTTCCTTAGCTATCCGTATCTGTCTCAGCTCTTGTATTGATATCGCTGAGGCCAACTCATTTCCTGAGCTTTAGAGAGGTTTTTTTTTGCTTTTGCTTTTTCTTTCTGATCTTCATTTCCTTTTTTTTTGTCTCTCCAGCCTCTTTCCATTCCCTCATTCAGGCTCTTCTTGTAGTACCTGCACTCTGCTTGACTTGCCAGGGTGAAACTTAAGAGAGAAGCTCTTTAGAAAAGGGGATAATAAATAAAATGTTTGTGTTCCGCAGCAGCCCAGACAGGATTTGTGCTGAGGAACATAAATATGTTGTGACCTGAGAGCCCTGGAGATGAAACTCGTCCCGTTTGGAGCGCGGTGCCGATCAGAGGTGGATGCTCGGGAGCAACGGGAAGGCAGGAAGAGCCCAGCGACACATCCAGATATTTTTGGACTTGTGCTGCTGGCATCCCCTGCCGAAAAAATAATAATAATAATAAAGAGGAAAGTGGAAAAAGATAATATCCAGTAATACCAATGTGCAGTAACAGCAGGTGGAGAGGTGTTCTCGTATAGATGCATAGAAATGGCCATGGATGGGTAAGTTGGATTGACTGCAGGTAAAGAAACACTTGGCAGGTTGAAGGTCATGAGACACCCCAGCTGCTAGGTGGATAACAGCAATAATTAGGCCACTTTTAAGACTTCTGAAGGTCAACCAGGAGAATGGAGTTATTCTCCTTTCCAGCATATAGGAAATGAGGTGTAGCTTGGCCAACTTGGGTCAACCCATGGCTTGGGGGGAGTCAAGAGCAAAACCAGGCTGCATAAGGTCTATCCCTGCAACCACAGAGCATCCCCCCTGCCTAACTCACCTTGATGCAAAATCCAGGCTCTTAGCCCCTTGCTGTATGTGATATTAGAATGGGAAAAAAAAAAAAAGAGCACACAAAGTGTTTCCTAGCCCATTTTCAGCAGCGTCAGAAATTGCTGAGAGACACTTCACAGGAGTTGTGAGAATTTTTAATACTGCCTTTTTGCAGAGTAAGATATTTTTGGCCCGTCTGACTCTATTCTGATGCTAAGTAATCTATTTTTCCCCCTGCTTTCGTCATTATAGATCAAACCCAGAAAATCTTCCCTTTGCTCGCAGACCCTGAGCGGGGTATGAACATCCCGATGTCACATGCAAGAGCATCCGTCACCCTCTGTTATCCCTGACAGTGTTGATAGCTCTTTGGTTTATGCCAATTCAACTACTTTGTTCATCTTCTTATTCTCCCGTGAATGTTTTCATCCAACCCGGAATGAAATCCTATTTTTAGGCGCTGTCATAGGTGTTGCTGAGCTGCTAATAGAGAACCCTTGCTAATTCTTTGCCAGGATGAAGCTTTCCTTGTTGCAGACAGCAAGGAGGTGGGAGGCGCTTCCCGACCTCGTCTGGAGACGGGATTTGGAAGAGACAGGAGCCAATTTGCCTGCTAGTAATTTTAATATCATTGCAGGTATTTTAAATAGACTATTTAAAGACTTTATTGTGAGTCCCAAAGCTCCGCTGCGGTTTCAGTGAAGCGTTTCACTCCGGTGCTTGTCATCTGCCTCTCTCTGCTGCGTGGCACCCCATGTCACCTGTGATGTGAGGTTGTCACCTGTGTCTGTGAAGCTGCAGTGTCCCTTGGAGGTGACGTTCTCTCCATGCAGGCAATAGGGGGACAACAGGGCACTTTTTCCCCTTTGATTTCAGCACCCTCCGGATCAGTTTTTCTCCTTTGATTTCAAATTCATCACGAAGTTGGTCACCTTGCGACAGGGACCAGAGGTGAGAGCCAGAAAGAAGATTATTTTCACCATCCCTGTTGCAAACATGCTCATAGCGAGGATGTGTTTGGGATTAGATTGTCTTCCGTCTCCTGATGCCCGTATATTTCAACAGCAAAGAGTCAATGTGTCCTTGTAAGACCATAAGTTCACAGTGCTCAGCGCATTGAGAGGTGCAATGAGCTGGGGTCACCCAAAGGCTTTTCCTGGGATCTGTCGTGATTCGTTTTTCCCCCAGCTCCTCCGAGACCTGCTCTGCTTCCATATATTGCAAAAGGAAGGGTGGCTGCTGGCTTCCAGCTGGAGAATCCCTCAAATGAGCAACGTGGCAAGCAGAAGGATGCGCTGCAGACCCGGGAATGCACCCGGAGCCCTGGTGTTTGATCGTGTGTCCCACCTGGGTGCTTGGGGGGACCCTTTCCTTGTGCAGAGTCACACTTTATGTTTCGACCTGAATTGCAGATCAGCTTTCCGGCCTTGACATTGAAAAATCAGCCCCGTTTTCCCCCAAGTTATAACCTCATTTTCTGAATGCTCATTGCCATCCTACGGAGGCTTTGCTGATCCCGCCAGCCTTGTGCAACACGGGGTTTTCCCATAAGGTGGCAAGGGGGAAGGAGAAGAGTTCATTCATTTCGAAGGAGTCAATGCCCTGCAAACACAGAGGGTGGGAAAATGTGTCACAAATGTCACATCAGTCCCTTTTCTACCGTCCCACCTTCATTTTTAGAAACCTCTTCTTCTCCCATTGTGGAAAACACCGGTGTCACCGACTTGGCTGATGTGACAACTGATAATGCAGCATCTCCCTCTTGCAGGTCCTGATCAGGCTGCTGATTTCAATCAAGTTTAATGGGATTATCCTGTTATTATTTAACGGGATGGGGCAGCCCTTCCTGGCAGCAGATGAGCTGCAGGTTCAGGCCTATTTCAGCCTATTTTTTGAATGAGTCTCTCCAGGTTTCTTTTTCTCTTCACTATTTATTTACATTAATGGCTTGGGCGATATAAGAAGGGACATATTTATAATGTTTGGGAGTGATTGGCAATGGCAGAGGTTGGAAGTACCCTGGCACGGAGGGCTGCAGCTTGGATTGATCTTGGTTAATCGTCCTGCTGGTCTGTACAAGGTGAAAGGCCACTAAAGGAATCAAAATATTCAATCTGCAGAAAGGGGATTAGTTAGCTTGGCAGAAGCACATAATAAAAATAGTTGTGGTTTGTCCTGGAGCGCAGTAACAATACGGCTTAGCAATGCAATGCGGTTACTAGCAGAAAAAAAAAACAAATGAATTTCTGGGAGAGCAAAGGGATGGTTGTATGGAAAGTAGTTATTGGTGTTCTGTGGCAAAAGATGCATCTTGGTGGCTTTTCAGGGGAAAATGAGATGATTGTGGGGCACAAGTATGTATAGAGGCATCTCTTGCTGGTCATTGAGAGGAGAGATTCAGTGAGTGTTCATCTGGGCTAACATCTCTGCAGCAAAATCAGAACCATCTTATTTATCAGCAGTAAAGCAAAACCAAAACTTTCTCTGGAGTTCTGCCCTGGTCCTGTCCCTTTTGCTTTTATTCTGCTTAAGCTCAAATAATCCAGGCTTTTAAAAACAAACTTCTCGTAGACTTTTTCCTAATGCCCTTGTCCTGGGCATCCTGCCTGTTTCGCTCCGTTATCAGGTAGGAACCATAGTCTAAGAGCAATTAAAGGCTGGAATTGCATGGTCTCAATGGAGACCAGCACTGCCAAGAGAAAAAAAAAGGCAATTACAGAGGGAAAAGCTTAATGCAAGTCTCCTGGAGCAACCCATTGGCAAGGTTCTGCAGTTGCCTGTAAGTTATTTATAAATCATTTTGTCTTCTGTCAGATACCATCATTTCTTATTGTTTCTTAGCTTTCTACAATGAAATATGTTTAAGGGGCAAGTTGAAGGATCCAGTCTCGCCTGAAAACCAGGAGTCGTGAGAGGTAAAATTGCTTTTGCTGATTGTAGCAGTCGGGGCTGAGGATTAGCACCACGGAAATACCAAGCTCATAGGGAGCATAGGTGGATGCTGATGCAAAATTGTGGAGTCTGCAAATCAAGGAACGCTTGCAAGCCTTTGCTTTAGGCTCTCATAAGTATTTAGAATTTATTTGGAGTTATTCAGCTGCCTTGCAAGTGGACACAGACGCTGATTTCATGAGGTGAGTGTAGACCAGGACCTAAATCAGACAGTTTTAAAGCCTTTCTTACCTTACGCTGTTGTAGTGCTCTCAACTCCTCAAGACAGCAATGACCAGGGGACGTTTTCCTCTATTACTGGCAAATATCATCTTTGCTAGATTTCCACTGGGATGAAATATTATCTGAACCCACAGCGGATTCAGTGCACGACTGGCGAGGATCCTTGCGAGGGTTTTCTTCTGAATAAATTCTTGGCAGAGCTCTTCCTAATGAGATTTCCATTGAATACACTGTTAGCAGAGCACCTTGTGAGTCAATTCAGATAGTTAGAGGGAAACCCTGAGAGTCAGGAGCCTTGAATTTGGTCTCTCCCTGTGTCATTAGGCAATAATGTCGCATCTCCTCTCTGCATCTGCAAAATAGGTGCATCAGCACCTGCACATCTTGGCTGTGCTGGTGCTCAGGTGGCACTTGGAAAATACCCTGAGATCATCAGAGTGCTTTGCTGGGTGAAATATCAAGAATATTGAGAATAAATGTGTTTGTGTGTGTCTAAAGATGGTATAATTGAGCCTGTAATATAGTGCATGAAGCTGTTTTACAGCCAGGACATTGCATGCAATATAAATCCAAAGCTTTTCTAGGTGGGTTTCCTGGGTGATACCTGGTTGTGCTAGCAACAAATGAGTGTCAATGACTGGAGATAACTCAGTTACGTTCCCTCATCTGTGTCTTTTCTGGAAAAGGCAGTAGCAGGAGTCTGGGCACCGTAAACAAAATGCCCCTCGTTCTTCCTCCCAGATGTCCATTGCCTCTTATTCCAGCTTTCCACTGAATTTTGGAATTACGAACAGTTGGCTTTCATGCTACAAATCTTCCTAATGGGATTAAGCAGATAAGGGCATGTAGAAAATGATTAGTACTCTCCTGGGAGCTGTTAATGATTGTCAGAGGTGCTCGCTGCAGAAGTAACATCTACTGAGTTATGATGCTCAGAAAGAAACTTACACTATTAACTATAAATTTAGGACTGTTGCTCGTTGGGTAACAAGTATTGATCCTTCAGCTATCTGAGAATTGTAGGGATATGGATTTAATCAGAACTGGGGTTCTGGCTCTAGTGCAGGCATTGCATGGCAAGCTGCACATTTAATTAACTCTCTTTTGATGAAGATGGGCATGCAAGATGAAAAGTGTCTGCTTTCCTTCTGCTCGTGTGCAGACGGGCAGCTCTGCAAAAAGACAAAAAGGAAGGTTTTTGGTGCAACCAAAAAAGCTTGTGCATAAAATGATCTTAAATTCCCTTTCTTGAACTGGGGGAGATGAGCTCCTGGGGATGAGCTGGTGCACAGAGTTCTGCTGAAACCCACAGAAAGCAGCTCTAACTCTCCCATCCTCAGGGTTCCCCCCAATGCTGCTGCACCAAGAAAAGAAATATTTTAGGAGAATCTTGCCGAAATGCAATTTTCTCCAAACACTAATTCTCTGCCAGGCCAATTACGTCTATTTTCTAATGTGCAGCTGTGATGCTGCAGTGATTTGCAAAGCGTCATCCTGGGTGCCCTCCTTGGTGTGATCCCTCAGTTGATGCCTCTGATTTTCATTAATTTGATACTTGACTGAAGAGACTGATAAGCACGAAGATGGACTCTTTCCTTTGGCTGGAAGCGTATGCAGAATTTCAAGAGGGTGAGGAAGGAAGCCGTGAAAGATCTCGCTGTTATTCACCTTCGTTGGGCAACGCACATGATGTAAAACGGAGTGGAGAGAAATCCATCACTGGTAATTGAGACAAGCTGCATGGAAAGAGAAACCCGCGGGGGCCAATGCGGATTCGCGTGCTCATCTGGATTCAAAACGCAGGAAGAACATAAAAAGCAACGCATGGGAACAGAACGAAGAAGCAAAACGGGGCAGAGGAATTCATACATCTCTGCTTAGCGTTAAAATAAGATATTCTGGACAAGCAAGCGCAACATCTGGTCCATTTAATGGTAGCTTCCTGGTGGAGCTCATATATCTCGTAGACGCTACAGAAGACTGTGGATTGACCAAGCAGAGTTTCCTGGGAAAGCTGCCACAATTCATAGCGGGAAAGCTGGCCTGGATGTCCTCGTTGGAATGTGGGATTTCAGCAGAAGAGCCAACCTGCTGTTGCTGCAGATTGGCTCCTGCTGGGCCAAACTCTCCTCTCTAGCCTTGGGTCTCCACTAGCAGAGCTCCCGATGCTTTTTTTCCATAGATATGAAGGAGCACAAATGGCTTCAGCCCAAAGTTTGAGGTTTTTGTGCAGGACCCGTGAGCAAAATGCACAAAACGGACATACAGCTCGGGTGGAAAGCAGTTTGGAGCCAATCCCCAGCTCCTTTTAAACTCCCATTCACTGATTGAAACGTCCCGATGAAGAAGGTGGAGGAGACCCTTGGGAGAGGTGGGCGTAGAGCACGTATCCAAATCGGTTTTAATCACCTTCTTATTGAGGACATTGTGTGCTCTCTCTAATTCTTTGCTTGCCCTTGCTCTGTATCAACCCCTTGGGGACGCAGAGCAATAATCAGCTTAATTAACGTGACGAGGTGGCAGGAGCAAGGTGGAGCGATGCGGAAGGCTGAGGGGTTTCCTCCCAACTTACATAGCTCCCGTTTGCTGCTTGATTTGGGCTTTGTAGAGCCACGTCTTGGGGCAAAGCAGGATGCACAGCAGTTCCCAGCTTCTTTTTAGGACCTCCTATATCGGGGTTGCAGCAGAAAGCAGAAGGGGAGCAGCAAGTATTGTGCTATGTGCTTATAGCTTATGCATTTCTTTGATATTTTCTCATCAGATAATGATCTGAGTTTGTCCTTCTCTTTGGGAACCCCTGTGCCCCTAGGATATGTGCTGGGCATTCCTTATTTCACTATTTCCCTAGCCTTATTTCACTCGACAACTATTGATTTTTATTCCCAGCCATCCCCTTGCCCTCCTGTAAACTTAAATTTCTTCTCGATTTGGAGGCTAACTTCCATCTCTTAGTTCCGCACAGCTTTCTTCCCTGTGTTAATACCAGATGATTTAGTAAATGTCGTATCTAAGCATTGATGAAACCTAAGGTGAACCTTTCTTCAATTAAATAGGCTTCAGGAGTGCATCGCTCCCCCGGATTGCCGTCTCGGAGCCGGCTGGCTGCATGCAAAAACCACTTAATAGCCGAAATAACCACCCTGGTCTTGCTGGCTTCCAGCTGCTACCCCTCAGGATGTCAAACCCGTGACAAAGTCATCTCTGCTCTGCGGTAATGAGCCGGTTTTTGCTGCTGGGATGGCTGTGAGTGCGAATAAACAATATTGAGGATGACCCGTCTTGGGGGAAAAATGGGATTTGTGCCATGGAGTCATCAGCGGTGCCCTGGGAGGAAGCTCTACCTGTCTGTGTGCATCAAATGAAGCCCTCATAGGATTTTTTTTGCGTTTGTTTTTATTGCACTTGTGCTTGGAGATACCCAGGGGTGACTTTGGGCCTTGGAGATGGATGGTTTGGGGCATCTANCCATGGAGTCATCAGCGGTGCCCTGGGAGGAAGCTCTACCTGTCTGTGTGCATCAAATGAAGCCCTTGTAGGTTTTTTATTGCACATGTGCTTGGAGACACCCAGGGGTGAGTTTGGGCCTTGGAGATGGATGGTTTTGGGCATCTAGCCACCGGTTTAGGCCTTTTTTTTGCTAATCAAAAAGCCCTTTGGTGCTCCAAGCTTATCCCATGGGAAAGCCATTATAAAGGATATATTCCTGGGCTGAACGGCGCAGATCAAACTCACTCTTGGTGGATGCCACGGGTAATATTAGCAGGATCAGGCCTCGATCTCATTTGTTCCTTGCTGGCAGAACCATATCAGGGCCAAACATGCTTGCTGATAGTCTGGGTGGGTTAATACATGGCAAATTAAAGGAATCGATGTATAAATACCAGAGGTTCGACCTTTTCCACTGCATGCACGGGCATACAGATGAGGTGTGCGACGATAAATCCAAGCATACGATTCCTATAGTGATGTTAAAGGTATTGCCAGGGATAAATCAAAGGTTTTATCATTCCTTCATCAGTAAACACTGCAAACTATTGATTAGGCACTGAAATGCCTAGGACTGCTTTCAATTAGTGGGTCTTTAGCAGCTTCAAATATTTCATCCTGTAAAATGGCTTGGCCCTTCTACTCTGCGGACACTATAATGAGGATGGGGAGCACGGAAATATAATGTTTCTTTCCATCAAAATTCAAGCATGTTTATTAAAATTAGCAATTTAGGGGGGGGACACTTTAAAAAATATCTTAGCAAACAGTGCTAACTTGGAAATCACAATTCTAATTTGACAGAAAAGGATGATGCTCCCATAGCTGTGACTCTCCTTCCTCTCTCGCTACCCACGCGCACGCCGTCTGCTGCAGGGGATCTGTAGGAAATGAGATGTACAGCCCGAGTTGCCTGGTAAAAGTCTATTTAAGTGATCAGCCATAGACTTGGTGGGAATATTAGGCAGTAAAACAGGTTTTCTAGAAAATGAGATTGCCCCTGGCACCAGTAAATCCATTCAAAGACTCGAGAAAGTCGGGGGAATATGGTGACATTTGGGAAGCAAGAGGTATTTTTCTTTCTTAATATTCCACCTGCTGAGAGACTGTAAATTAAATGCCATTTTGAAACCCAGGGCCTAATGCTGCTCTTGCTCTTGTTTTATACATGTTCTGAGCTTATTTCATTGGTGTTTAAACCCCAAAATACCCAAGAGTTGTAGGGACTCGAAGGCACTTGCATGGCTCATCCCACACCCAGGTCCTACATCGCCCTGTAGGTCCCATAGGCATGTGCAAAGCTCCCTGTTTGTGAGAAATAATGTGAAAAAGAGCAAAGAAATGATATTTTCATTGCATGTTGGTCCTGCCCAGCATCCCTGGAGGATGAGTTGAGGCTCTTTGGAAGGGTCTCCCATCCCAGTGGTTCGTCTTGAGCATCCTTTGGGTGGCTCGTTCTGCTCCAGCAGGTCCGAGGAAGCGCTGCTTTCCCTGAATGGAGACAGAACCAGCTGGGAGATCTGTTGCCACGCACATTTCTAGTAAATTAAGCATTACGAGCACTGTGCCTGCCTCCCCCTCCGTGCATATGGTCCTATATTTGCCAATACGAGGGGGAAAAACAAATAGTCTTGCTGAATATCGAGGAGAATTGTGATTCTCACTGCCTGGTCTGCAGCCTTGCAAGGGAGGAGAAACCGTGTTGTCTGTGCAGGGGACAGGCCCCTAACAGGGGACATTATATATGTGTCTGCCTCGTCCTGCTGGCTCTGTTTTCCAAGAGGAAAAGCAAATAAAACAAACGTCATCCCGGCAAAGAGCCCTCCTGTAGCCCTCGGATTTCCCCTGGCCAGGCTGGAGATGGGAGAGGGGGCTCGGGAAGTGCTTTGCATTTCCATTTATCCCGTGCTCTCCCCAACCTGGGAATAAAGGTGGATTTAACGGTGCTCCAGGATCCATCAGCACCGAGATGGCAGGGGCGAAGCTGGAGAGGAGGAAACAAGAGGGGCCAAACGTGAACCTGGTGCAGCAAAAAAGGGCTAAGGCCCCATCTGGGGAATGAAGATGCTTAACCAAAAAGCTTACAGGCCCTGATGGCAGGATAATTCTGTATATCTTACTTTGTTTTTAGGCTTTGTTGGTATTCCTAAAGGGAGAAGAGGAAGTTTGAATCACTGTTCTCCAAGCCCAGGTCTCTTATTGTGCCACAGTTGCTCTCAGCATCGTTCTTCTTTCTCATTAAGATAATTCAGCGTGTTCCTGCAGAGGCTGGACAATGCAAAAATGTAATAAATGTTTCTAAAAGCAGGGGAAAATACTTAGCAAATCTAAACTAGAGTCAAGTCTGGTCTTTCTTAATTTGACTAACCAAAGCAGTAGATAAGACTCTTGCTTTTGTGGAGCAGGAATTGAAATTGCTCGCAAGAAGCTTGCAAATTGAGGAGGCGACGATGAATAAAATGGCATTAGGCTTCCACTTTTGCAATATCTGGGATTTAGTGATTAAAACACGGCGCGCGGACCCCTGTCCTGCTCCCTGTGCACCCGCTGCAGCTGCAGGATGTCCCCTCTGAGGTCCCCTTCATGCACAACCCTGCGAGCAGAGCCCAGGGGACCCAGATCCATTCCAGGTCTGAGTTATTTGGGTTTCATTAAATAAATGTGCATTTGTCTCGCATGGAAACTTTGTTCCTTATCAGGATCATCCGTCTTGGTGAAGTGACTCGCAACAGCTGTTCCGCAAAGTAAAATCTGATAGAAACACTCTGACTAGATATAAACATAAACATTAGTCACCATGGAAACCCAAGTTGCTGCAAGATGCCTTCAAAGCTGGGTTTTTATTTGTTTTTTCACCCTAACCAAATATTCACCTGGGATTTTGCCAACTGCTTCATTGGAATCCTGTAAGTCGCTCGGACGGCATCGCG